>JAIUZE010011579.1:0-45179 GCA_022085475.1 Heliosperma pusillum | reverse complement strand
GAACGAATGAAGAACGATGAAGAACGATTAATTAGATCTTAATTTGATTTATTGTAAAATGAAAAGTTGTTAGTGAGTACTGGTGGGATTGGGCCGTGTGTTTATAGAGAAAATAATGAGTCGGGTTTTGAAATTGTTGTTACGGAATTGACTCGGATTTTATAATTATATTACGGTAATTGATTAAATATTAAGTTAATTAAATCAATTATCAAGATATTATGTTATTGTAATCAAAAGAAATGAAAATATCAAGGCCTAAGAGAGGGTGAGAGTGCCGTGTGATATGGTGCTTGTCGGGTCTGTTTTGTAAACGATTTGCGTAATTTCCGTTGACGGATCGATAAAGTAACAAATATCTTAGATATTTGTATTAGTTTAATCGAAACAATCAAAAGATCTAATTGTGAGTGGAAAAAGATGACATGGGGCGTGTGACTCATGCCAAAGTCGAGTTTCGGGTTTGTTTCGGGATTTAAGTTGACTCGGGAATAGTTAAATGATGTTCGGGATTAAACCGTAAAAGTTATTCTTTAAATTCCGAATAAATTCAAAATAATTATATTAAATTATGATAAATCTAAATAAATCTTAATAAAAATAAATTAAAAATTATTATTTTTAAATAAAATTTCGGTCTTCAAAATTACGAGGTGAGTCGGGAAAAGTCAACGAAAGTCAAAGTCGACTTAAAAGTCAAGAAAAGTCAAAGATGACTTAAAAGTCAAGAAAAGTTTATGACGACTTAAAAGTCAAGAAAAGTCAATGACGACTTTAAAAAGTCAAGAAAAGTCAAAGACGACTTAAAAGTCAAGAAAAGTCAAAGATGACTAAAAACGGGATTTTCATGAAATCTCTCAGAAATTCCAAATACGAACTCGGAATTTCAAAATTCGACTTGCAACAATAAATTCTATTTTAAAACTTAACTTTGCTAAAAAGTTTTAGTACAACATTTTTACTAGAAAAATTGGGTACTTTTCGGGTTGTTACAGCGGGCCAGTGGGCTCCCTATACCCCTCCCTACACCAATTATCATAGGAAGGGTATTGGCCAAGTGCCAAGTCATAGTACATCCGATCCATCCTTTGGGACAAGATCGCTTTCTCCCTAGCTTCCTCCTCTCTCTCCTTAGCCGCCGTCTCTCTATCCCTAGCCGCCGCCTCGGAGGCCAAAGTCATATCGTCCATGAACTTAATCAAAGAAGGATGTAAAGGTGGGTAGCTAGGAGTGGTAGAAGAAGATGTCCTAAGTTGGGAAGAATGAGGCCAAGGACGCCATTGTTGCATGATCGGGCCTGTCGCAAGCCCCATACAAAGATAAATTACCCAGACTAGGCTAATAACAAATTAATGTAATTAGGGAAGTAGGGGTCGATCCTCAGGGAGATGGTGTTTCCTATAGAATGTGAAGTGTCTCGCAATTGGGTTTTATCAAATGATTTCTGGGTTTTTGGGTTTTTGATATCTAAACTAATATAAAGCATAAATGAAAACAAAATAAAAGCAAACTAAACTGAAAACATTAAAGCTAATGATGAATTAACAATGATGAAAAAACATCTAGGGAAGTAGGTTCACACATGTAGATTGACATATTGATGAAATTTGATTTGGAACATGCAAATAATTCATTGTGAGTTCGTAAGAATGATGTGTTCATTACAATCACAGATCAGATGGTCTAGCAGGCGTTTTAGGCAATTTACTAGGTCTTAATCTACCATGTCATGCTTTGTCTATTCAATTCACGCATCTTTACCTTGGAAAAGAATTCCATTTTAGTCGATGATTTCCGGCCATAAATCCTTAACTATCGTTATAATCCAAACATGCATAGACACAACGTTTTAAAGGAACAGTTTCTTTATCCTATTATCATCTTTTAATCAATCTAACATGGCTACCCTACACCCTAGAAAGGTGACTACTCACTCATGACGATATCTAAATCTAAGATGATATTAACAATGAAAACTAGGATAGACATGTTTATTTTATTTTGACTCTTTATATGGCGATAATAACGACGCTAATTGACAATCTAGGAAATGAAACTACGATTATAACAACAAGAAAATGAATCTAAGACAATATGTATGGAAAATAACAATCAAATAGAAAACAATAAAGGACATTAAACAAGGGATAAAACAGAAATACCTTTATGACGATCAATGACGATAATGATAACAATAATAGAAAATCCTTGCGCATAATAAACGATCCACCAATTATAACGCTTGCACCACACAAAGGAGTTTACAAGGATGAAATTCTTATTGATCTAAAATAAAGTTTTGATATGAAAAGGACAGAAATAATCTAAAAACAAAAGACTAAAGAAGAAGAAAATGAGAGAAGGGAGGCTAGTTCTCCCTCCTCCTAATCTAAGGAGAAATGTAAGAAGAGAAGAGAAGAGGATTGTAGAAAGGTGTTAGATGATATGATATGAGGGGCTAGAGCATCTATTTACATTATTAGGGTTTCGTGGAGAAGAGGTCGGGCATTAAACACATAGGACAAAAGTAGGAAGAAGAAGCTGCCATGCTCGGATCAGCACACTTACCCGATCGGGTACACACTTACCAGATCGGGTATGTGGTCTTCTGGAAGCTCTTGACTAACGTTTCATCTTCCTTTTCTTTGACTTGACTTCCAACATCCCCCATGACCTCTTGAGTCGGGTTTGTTGATAGGGTTTGATGTAAAGCGATGAATTCTTTCGCCTAATTGATTGATCTTCCGACAACTACGAAACTGTCTTTGCTTCTTCTCTCTTTCGAATTAGTGAACCTTCTTAAAATGCCTTTCACTTGGTCAAGCTTGCTTCTTCAAATCGTCGAGTTTTAGGCAAATGCTCGGAAATATAGAAAAAGGGCGTAGAAACGTCACTTTCCCTACAAAATAGGTTAGAACACAGGAATTCGCCTAGAAGACGATATTAGCTCATAAAATGGCTTAACAAAGCACAAATGACATACAAAACCGAGCTAAATTGGGGGTTAAAACCATACAAATATTCACTTATCAAACTCCCCCAAGCTAAACCTTTGCTTGTCCTCAAGCAAACATAACAAACAATACCAGGACAAGGTTGCAAGCGTTGGCTACTACACCATCAGGAAACAAATCTCAACATAAAGCTTTGGAAACATAATAAATCATAACCCAAAAACAACGTGGGCAAGAATGATACATAAACATGGCTGCGATTTACATAACGGCGCAGCACAATGAATTTCATTATAGATTTTCGGCTCTTGCATGATCTTTTGACAAATGGACTCTCACGGCACACTCGAACACTCATTGCATGTAAACGGTGATTTCTTTATGTGTAAATGTTTTTGAGACACTCACCTATCTACGACTTATGAAAATGTGTCCGCAGTCTAATATGGTAAACAATTCAAAACACAAGTCAAAGATCACAATGCACATAGAAAAGAAGCCGAAAAATAAAAAGAATGCTTTGGGAAATGGGTGAAAGGTGGACAAACAGTTATGGTCAACGTGAAGGTTAGAATGAGCTAGCAACTGACCAATGATAAATGAATACTCAATCCAAACTTTCGATCAATTTCCAAAAGACGGATAACGAGGCCAAAAGGAACAAATTGGCTTATTACACACGAAACACAAGGGTAAACTCCTTCTAATCATTGAATCATTTTAAGGAGATACTCACAACTTCTTCTTTTATTTCTTTTTCTTTTTTTTTTCTTTCGATTTTTTTTATTTTTTCATTTTTTTGTCTTTTTCTTTTGAACATAACATCACTTTCTAAACAATTTCGTTCTTCCAAATTCACTTTGACAAATAAGAACAAATCTTCTCAAAAGAGAACCCACAAACCATAGTCTAGCTACTAGCTCAAAAGGTAGGCAGTTTTTATATGTAGCTATTATTTTGTGAAGCATTTGTATGAAGAGGCTAATTTGAGGTGTAATTTAAAGTGAAAAGGCTTCAAATCTTAGTGAATCATGAGTGCAATGCTTATAGAAATGAAATGAGAACCATACTTATGCGTTTTGACATGACACATATCACAAGGAGAACTTGACACACCTAAATGAGACTGGGTATGAATGTACCAGTCTAAGGAGGTTCTACCTTACAATATATGTAACTTGCCAAATGTCAAGATCAAGCGTACTCATCTATAGATTTATTCCATGCCTACTGTGTACAAGACTTCCCCATGTATGCACAATTCAATGAATATTGAATCATTATCTTTTGAAAGCTCTAAGTTTGGGAAATGTAACATGATAGCATAGTAAACAAGCAAGCAAAGCATGAAAAACATCCAATTGTGTTCAGAAATTTTTAAAATTTTCTCAAAAATCTTCTCTTTCTTTTTTATTCAAAATTTGAAAAATGATCAACTAAAATGCAAAATGGGAAATGCAATCCCTCCCCCAAGCTAAACATCACATTGTCCTCAATGTGAGCACGAAGACAAAATATGCAATGAGATGCGTAATGGGGAAAAGGAAAAATGAAAGAAGAGTGAAGCTTACTAGTCAGCCTGGACTCCCCCAAGCTAGTCTTTTGGACTTGACAAGGAAGGTCTTTATAGATTTTCTTCAAAAACTCTTTCATCTGCAAAATAAATCCTAACAATGAAAAAGAGAATACAAAAATAAAAATGCAAAAAGAAAAGGAACACGGGTTGCCTCCCGAGAAGCGCAATTTAAAAGTCTTGCTAGACTCCATTTCTTTCTCTGAAATCATCCTTTATCTTTAAGCTCACTATCATCCAAGCTCATCTTCATAGCGTTCTTTACATTCTCCATCCATTCCAAGCTTTTCCGAGAATAGCCCCTTCTAGCACTTTTAGCAGTAGTGCTTTTAGTATGCTCACCTGCAAGAGAATCAACACTAACCTGTGCCTCCAACGGATCCGTCAGTAAGGATCGAGGCATAGAAGAAACAATAGAAGAGTCATCAACATTAAGCACATAACATGAGTCTTCTAGCACAGGACTCCTAACGGTGGAATTTTTACTAAAGATTACCTTGTCATCTCCTATCTCTAGTGTCAACTTCCCATTCTTGACATCAAAAACTGCACCAGTGGTGTGCAAAAAGGGTCTTCCCAAAATGATTGGGATTTGAGAGTCCTCGGCCATGTCAAGTACTAGAAAGTCAACGGGAATGAAAAACTTACCAACTTTGACGGGCACATCTTCTAAAACACCCATAGGTTGTTTTAGAGAACGGTCCGCCATTTTCAAAGTAATATTAGTGCATTTCAAAGCACCCGTGTTAAGTTTTTCAAACATAGAAAAGGGCATGACACTTACACTAGCACCTAGGTCGCAAAGGGCCTTATCAATGGTATATGTGCCTATAGTGCAAGGGATGGAGTAACTACCAGGGTCCTTAAGTTTTGGTGGAGACTTATTTTGCAAGAGTGCACTACACTCTTCAGTGAAAGCTACGGTCTTCAGCTCATTGAAGGATCTCTTCTTTTTGAGGACTTCCTTCATAAACTTGGAATAAGAAGGAACTTGGGAAAGCAATTCAATGAAAGGGATTGTTACCTTTAAGTTCTTGACGACGTCAAGGAACTTACCATACTGTGCCTCCTCCTTGTGCTTGGCTAATCTTTGGGGAAAACGGACTTTGATTTCAATAGGAATCTCGGGCTCTTTCCCTTTTGACATGGGCACCTCAGCTTCAATATTAACAACCACGGGCTCATCATTATGCTTACCACTTCTTGAGGAAATGGCTTTTACAGTTTCGTGAGGTTGGTAACATTGTGAAGGTAGCTGCCCGTGCTCTTGGTGAGTATTAGAAGAGGCATATTGGGAAATTTTAGCTTCCAACAATTTGATGGCGGCGTTCTTAGCTTGATCACTCTCCTGGAATTGAGCTATCATGGTGTCTTGCCTTTGAGCTAATTGCAACATCATGGCTTCAAGTTTACTTACACCATTGTCACTTTGTTGAGATGTAAAGGATTGAAGTTGTTCTAGCTTTTGTGTGAGAAGGGCTACTTGAGCTTGTAAAAGTGTCAAAGTGGGGTCCTCTTGCTTAGATTTCGATGGTATGGAGCGGGAATTTCTAAATTGAGAATCGTGAATTGCCATGGATTCAATGGTAGTGTGAGAATTTTCAACATTGATTTGATCAAATCTTCCATTGTTAGCGGAATCCAGGATACGACGGGACTCTATATAACACCCATTATAGAATGTGATGGCAAGGAGCCATTTATCTATCTCATGATGAGGACACTCTCTTTGCAAGTCCTTGTACCTCTCCCAGGCTTCATATAGGCTCTCATCATCCCCTTGTTGGAAACCAGTGATTTGACTTCTCAACAAAGCGGTCTTCTCTGGAGGAAAGTACTTTTGGTAGAAGGCAAGAGCTAAACTCTCCCAATCGGTGATACCTAATGTAACCTTATCAAGGCTATGTATCCACAACTTTGCCTTACCCCTCAAAGAAAATGAGAAAAGCATCTCTCTAATTTGCTCTTGGGTGACTCCAGTTTGTCTAATAGTGGAGCAATAGTCACAGAAGTTTTGGATGTGGAGGTTGGGATCTTCTGTGGCATTGCCACTAAATTGGCTTCTTTCTATAAGGTTAATGAAGGCAAGTTTGATTTTAATGTTTTGGGCTGTGATTAGGGGTGTAGCAATACTCCTTGGAAGTGTTTCTGCGGTGGGTTTAGAATGGTCTGAAAGTCGAACCATTTTTGTGAAGATGAAGATGGAGTGTTGTTTGGAATTTGATTGGTTTTTGTGAATGGAGATGAGAATGGATCTTCTTCTCCTTCGAGATTAGATAGAATATCCGAGTATTTCTCACGAATACGATCTAAACTTAAAGTATCAGAAGCTTTTGAAATTTCGTTGAATAGCTTTAGTTTCCTACACAGAGTTCTTTCTAGTTCAGGGTCTAAAGGAATAGGGGTCCCTAGTCTAGAAGATTTGGGCATAAGATTGAAAAGCCAAGATGAAAAATCAAAAGAGGTCTAAAGGAATTTGGGTTCCTAAAGACTAGATAAAACTAATTGCGATAAAAATCACAAGAAAAAGTAAAACTAAATCGTGCTCCCCGGCAACGGCGCCAAAATTTGATCGGGCCTGTCGCAAGCCCAATACAAAGATAAATTACCCAGACTAGGCTAATAACAAATTAATGTAATTAGGGAAGTAGGGGTCGATCCTCAGGGAGATGGTGTTTCCTATAGAATGTGAAGTGTCTTGCAATTGGGTTTTATCTAATAATTTCTGGGTTTTTGGGTTTTTGATATCTTAACTAATATAAAGCATAAATGAAAACAAAATAAAAGCAAACTAAAATGAAAACAATAAAGCTAATGATGAATTAACAATGATGAAAAAACATCTAGGGAAGTAGGTTCACACATGTAGATTGACATATTGATGAAATTTGATTTGGAACATGCAAATAATTCATTGTGAGTTCGTAAGAATGATGTGTTCATTACAATCATAGATCAGATGGTCTAGCAGGCTTTTTAGGCTTTTTACTAGATCTTAATCTACCATGTCATGCTTTGTCTATTCAATTCACGCATCTTTACCATGGAAAAGAATTCCATTTTAGTCGATGATTTCCGGCCATAAATCGTTAACTATCGTTACAATCCAAACATGCATAGACACAACGTTTTAAAGGCACAGTTTCTTTATCCAATTATCATCTTTTAATCAATCTAACATGGCTACCCTACACCCTAGAAAGGTGACTACTCACTCATGACGATATGTAAATCTAAGATGATATTAACAATGAAAACTAGGATAGACATGTTTATTTTATTTTGACTCTTTATATGGCGATAATAACGACGCTAATTAACAATCTAGGAAATGAAACTACGATTATAACAACATGAAAATGAATCTAAGACAATATGTATGGAAAATAACAATCAAATAGAAAACAATAAAGGACATTAAACAAGGGATAAAACAGAAATACCTATATGACGATCAATGACGATAATGATAACAATAATAGAAAATCCTTGCGCATAATAAACGATCCACCAATTACAACGCTTACACCACACAAAGGAGTTTACAAGGATGAAATTCTTATTGATCTAAACTAAAGTTTTGATATGAAAAGGACAGAAATAATCTAAAAACTAAAGACTAAAGAAGAAGAAAATGAGAGAAGGGAGGCTAGTTCTCCCTCTTCCTAATCTAAGGAGAAATGTAAGAAGAGAAGAGAAGAGGATTGTAGAAAGGTGTTAGATGATATGATATGAGGGGCTAGAGCATCTAGTTATAGTATTAGGGTTTCGTGGAGAAGAGATCGGGCATTAAACACATAGGACAAAAGTAGGAAGAAGAAGCCGCCATGCTCGCATCAGCACACTTACTCGATCAGGTACACACTTACCCGATCGAGTATGTGGTCTTCTGGAAGCTCTTGACTAATGTTTCATCTTCCTTTTCTTTGACTTGACTTCCAACATCCCCCTTGACCTCTTTAGTCGGGTTTGTTGATAGGGTTTGATGTAAAGCGATGAATTCTTTCGCCTAATTGATTGATCTTCCGACAACTACGAAACTGTCTTTGCTTCTTCTCTCTTTCGAATTAGTGAACCTTCTTAAAATGCCTTTCACTTGGTCAAGCTTGCTTCTTCAAATCGTCGGGTTCTAGGCAAATGCTCGGGAATATAGAAAAAGGGCGTAGAAACGTCACTTTCCCTACAAAACAGGTTAGAACACAGGAATTCGCCTAGAAGACGATATTAGCTCATAAAATGGCTTAACAAAGCACAAATGACATACAAAACCGAGCTAAATTGGGGGTTAAAACCATACAAATATTCACTTATCATTGCATGGGTGGTTGATGATGAATAAAAGAGGGGTTCACATAAGGCAAGGAAGTAGGAGTGGGTCCTTGTTGTTCTCTCCTATAAGTGGTGACGGGGGTAGTGTGATCTCGCCCAAAAGTGGTGATGGGAGCTAATTGGTCTTGAGGGTTCTCTGCTTGAGGATTCTCTTCCTCTAAGGGGAGGAGATAATGCTCACTATCGGGAACAACTCTCATAGCCTCACTGTTTGGAAGGGGAATGGAGTTGCTCCCTCGGACCCTCCAATATAATTTCCCATCTTCAACGCGCCTCACAACCCATGATGTGGGTCGTTATACACCAAAAATAAAACCTAAGTTTACTAACTAAGAAGATAGCGGAAGTAGGGTCGATCTCCACAGGAAGGAAACTAATTAACTGAAATCTAAATCTGCAAGTAACAAACAGGGGGGTTTTGAAATGGTTTTAACTAACTAAATAAGGTTAAAGGAAAGAGAATTAAAGGAAGAAATAAATATGAAATAAATCAGATAAAGAGAAATATGCTAGGATTCGGTCTACTGCTGTTTCGGCATCTACGGGTCAACTAAGTCAGTCAATCTATCAATGAGAAGAGCAATGGTTTTCTCCTCTCGGTCTCAATACGCCCTAGGGATTTTCCTAATTAACTCTCGTCCTCTTAGGAGTCACCTATCAATTCTAAGCAAGCCTTCCCTTCCAATCTCTCGATCCAGGTCGGGGTTAACTACCTAGCCTAGTCTCCTGCGTGCACTCATTCAACTAGACCTCGATTAAATTGTAAAGATCGATTCTCATATTCAAGACTAACTAAAATAATCTATCCTAACATGCCTTTACTACAGTTTCCCTCATCCCAACATACAAGAGAATTAGCTACTCATGCTATTAACTATGCTAACAAAAACGATTGAACATATGATGATAGACATAATAAAATCGTAATTAATAAGCATAAACAATAACACACACTAATTAAGACGAGTAAAACTGTAATAAGGATTAAAACGAAAGTAAGAATAAAAGAGAGAAAGTAGTTTACAATCTTAGCAATTCCGGCGTAAAGAACAATCCACGTCGAATAACCCGAATGTAAACTAAAAATTAAAAGTTCAGAACTAATGAAAGATTAATGTCTGCTAATTACTGAATGATTAAAAACTGAATAATAAGTGCTCCTCCTAATGACGTAAATAAGAGTCATATATATAGTGTATAACACGACTCTAAACCTAATTAAGCTTATGGACTTAAAGCCCGTGATAGGATCTACTCGATCGAGGGAAATAACCACTCGATCGAGGACTTTATTCATGGAAATCAATCGATCGAGCACTTGATCTTCTCGATCGACCAACTGGTAAACGGCTCCTACCTGATCGAGCAAAGGATGTAGCTCGATCGAAGTCTTCTGGCTTCAACTCACCTCGATCGACTAAATACGTACTCGATCAAGGTCTTCTGGCATAGTACATAGTAAGAATCATGAATTTGGGCTTGATGATGAATGGTTTCACGCTTCCCAAGGCAAGAGCTCCTGTCCCGATCCTTCCATTCTCCTAAATGCATGCAAAGTGGACTGCTTTGGCTCGGTTTCTGCTACTATGCAGCTTGTACCTACAAAATGGTAATGAAAGTACAAAGTAGCCAAATAGGGGCATATGGTGATATAATATCACCCAAATAACATAGAAATGCGTGCATAAATGGACTAAAAAGTCTATATAAAATACACGCATCAAACTTCCCCAAACCAAACCTTTGCTTGTCCTCAAGCAAACTAAATGCAGCTATATGGAACAAAATAAACCTAAGGGAATGGAGTAAGTCTCAGAGCTAGCTACAAGTCAATTCTAAACAGTTTAATGCACTCATTCAATTGCTACAAAGCTTAATACGAAAGTGAACGAATTTATATGATCTTGGAAATAAATTAGATTTTCGACCTTGCAAGACTCAACCAAATTCGGACTCTCACAGGTCACTCTTCTCTCAACAAGCAAATGGTAAGTAAATTTGTATAAGAAAGAGAGAAGAAAATATAGCCACTCACCTAGACTACGACCGACACAACATGCATTGCTAACTAACCTGAAAGATGATTCAAGCACCGTACACACGCATAGCCACCGTTCAAAGACAATCACGTGCCGAACATTTGCAAAAATATGGATATGTGAGGTTAATTGGTAAGAAGGGGCAAAATAATTAATGGAAATGTGAGGGTAAATAGCCAAGCTAGTTCCTAACAAGACCACAATAGAACTCGTTCCATCTTCCAACAATCAAAAATTAAGCTCAATGCCTTACCATATAAAGGCATAAACGTCACAAATCCCATAAAACACCTCGACAAAATATAATAAGCATAGGAGGTGTAGAAAACAATAACTTCAGCCAATCATTTTTCAATATACTTTTTCAGTTTTTCTTTCTTTTCTTTTCCTTTTCTTTCTCTTGGCTGATTGAGGAATAACCTCTCGATCGAGCACAACAAGTCACTCGATCGAGGCACATAAACACAAAATCCGCTCGATCGAGCTAAACAAAGTACTCGATCGAGACACTATTAACACTTCTCTTCTTTTTCTCGCAAATACCCACTCCAATCAATGAAAACGAGCCAAAACTAACGCAATGACATAAAATACCTTGACTACTAAACTAGCTCAGCAAAGGTAGGCTTAATTTAGAATGTAGTTAAGGGCAACAGGCAGATATGGCTTTATGTAGAGTTAATGGGGTAAAATGAGGAAAAGGGAGATGCAAATATTCTCAAAACACGTAATACCGACCACAAACCCGATGCGTGCAGGCAATAAGAAATCAAAATTCATATACAAGCAAATGACACGAGGTGTGGGGAGTAACTACTCTCATTCCTAGATGAACTGGTCATGGATGTCACCAGTTATAGGCTCTAAAATCTCAGAATATATAAGTAGTTTGCCAAAATTTTGAGTCACGTCTAATAATCAAATTCAAATTCCAAGACAAAATTCAATAGTTCACTATTTCGATTTTACTAAGTAAGTCAAGAAAGGTGCAAAGAATAGCATAAAATAGACTTGTAGTGCGATTTCATCATAAACAAGACTCCAATCCGACTCGACTATATGCAAAAATAAACGTGATATTTTTGATTTTTTCAATTTTTTTCTAAATAACATGAATTGTAAACGTGAATGCAATACAAATGCAAATGCAGACGCAAAAGGATGTAAAACACTTCCCCAAACCAAAACAGACAATGTCCTCATTGGCTATAGCACAAAAGCATATAAGGAAAAGGG
Source organism: Heliosperma pusillum (assembly GCA_022085475.1). Taxonomy (NCBI): domain Eukaryota; kingdom Viridiplantae; phylum Streptophyta; class Magnoliopsida; order Caryophyllales; family Caryophyllaceae; genus Heliosperma; species Heliosperma pusillum. Next base: position 33,048 of record JAIUZE010011579.1, on the reverse strand, counting down.
AAAAAACAACCTAATACATGCTCCTAATGAAATATATATGAAGAATGGAAAAACAAAAGGAACAGAAACAACTCACAAGACAAAGCTTCCCCAAACCAGCATCAAACTGGGGAGCTAACATCACCTACTCCCATCCGTCTCCTCTGTCTCTTCTACCCTGTACGTCGGGTCCCTCTCCTCCTCCTGAGCTAGCCTCCTAGCTGCCAACTCCGCACGCTCCCTCATGGCCCTCTATGTTGGCGTCTCGTCTTCTTCCTCTCCAGAAGAAGACGAAGTAGAAGATGGTGAAGGATACCCACCTTCTGGGTATCTGTAGAACGAGGGATGAGGCCATCCATCTGGAATAGGACGTCCTCTGCGGATGTGGTCCTCGTAGATAAGGAACAAGGCCAAGGCCTGATCCCGTCGCATCAGCGCAATATCCCTGCGCATCTCAAGTAGCAAAGCATCACGACGCCCTTGGTCCATGACCTAAGGCGTCTCAAACAGGGGAGGACAAACAAAAAAAACCGGAAAGACCGACTCAGGAGTGGGAGTGGTGACAGATGGGGGTGTGACAGTGGTCAGCCCCACCGATTGAGAACCCAACGCCTCTCCAACTTCCCCATGAGGGGAAGTTCTCTTCTTCTTTTAAGTGGAAGAGGAAGGTGTAGCGGTGAAAGAGAGATGGTAAACAAGGGAAGGGGGTTTCACCCCTCTCACAGTAGTGAGAGGTGAAAGAGAAGGCAATGTAGGGCAAGGTAAGACAACGGATGTGGAACCACATATCTTCCACACCAGACGCTCAGAGCCCGTAATCCAAGTAAACCCAATCATGACTGGTATATCTAAATCGACTCCTGGTCCTATGCGCTGGTGAGTCCTAGGGAAGTATGAATAAAGGTGGCGGCCTATCCTACTGACCAGACCGCCACAGACTACGGCGCTAGACACCCTAGACTCTAAATTCTTCCAATGAAGAGCCACCAAGTAAGCGATGTTCAGGACAAATGGGGTACCGCTATCAATGTTCAGGTACCCCGCTAAGATGGCTAACTCGGTGTTGGTAATGTTGTTGGGTTCTGGCCTAGCAAAAATCGACTCTCCTAAAAGTCGCAGAAAATAGCGCAGTGCAGGGTGGTGAACGTGGGCTACCCTACGAGAGCCGTAGGGTGTGTGAGAGAGAGCGGTCCAGACATGGGGCAACATCTTCCTAGGGGCTGCTAAAAGACCGTCACTCGAAAGACCCAAAACCTCCCCAAACCTAGCTAAGGTCCACAAATGCGACTCATTAAAGAGTCGGAAATGAATGCAAGCGCTAGTCGGTGAGGTAACATACATATCGGACTCAAAAGTGTAAGAACTAAAAAATTCGTGCGTAGGTACGCGATATGTATATTCCCTCATCAAGGCCAAACCCGACATGCTCGTCCCGTTAAGTAACATACAAACATCAGTGAGTAAACCTAGCTCCTCTAGGTCGGGACGGTGCAAAAAACGACTCAAATGGATGGGGGAGTCAAGTAAATAAGATAACCGTTTCCGGTGAAAATTAGAAACAAATTGTACCTCCCTTATCCCTTGTAGTGGCCCGAGGGACTCCACGATAGGTGGCTGACTAGCAGCCTTAATAGCTTTTGGTGGTGCTAGTCCTCGAGTGCTAGCTAGCTTCTGTGCGGCTAGCTGGCTGGTGGTCAACGCCTTCTTACGAGGGGCGAGTGTTGAACTAGAAAGCGGAACAACGGTCTCAGCAGTGATCGTTACAGGAGTCGGAGCTTCAGTGTGCTCCGTGGAGACTGTCTCAGCAGCAGCCTCGGTAACCTTGACAGCAGTTTCAGTCACAACAGCAGCGGCAGTCTTGGCAGTAGCAGGAACTGCGTCAGTTGTCGTCGCAGCGACTACCTCGGGAACCGTGGTCTTACTTGGGACTGAACTTGATGTCAAAGCTACAAAATTATCAACAAGGACCAATCAATAACATCTAATTTACTTGATTAATCCTATAATCATTAGCTAACCCTAATTGAACCGGAAAGGGAAAGGGATTATGAATTAAATAGTAAAATAGGAAAAGAAAACTTACTTGTTGATGATTACCCGAACAAATATAGCAATTAATAAATAAAAAATCGAAGAATAGAATTAGCAAACCCTAGTTCACGAAAACTCCAATTAACCGAAATTAAAGGGGAAAGGGAGAGGGCTTTTCAATCAATTGCAAAAGTGAAGAGTTGGGGTGAATGTAGTTGGTAATTAATTGGGAATATCACGGAATTGCAGGAAGGAATTTGCAGAAAAGGAATCGAAAGATGAAGAACAAGAAGCAATTGGGATCGAGAAAAAAGAAAGAGGATCGAGCACTGCCCTTTTATAGTTAAGCTGCTTCAGTCGATCAAGTAGAATTCTACTCGATTGAGGATTTCTGTCAGTCTGGACTGCTCGATCGAGTAGGCCTGAGTTACTCGATCGAGTAGTCGTCTTTTGATGATCCTCGTTTTACTCGATCGAATGGCAAGCTCCTCGATCGAGCTCTTTTTCTCTCCCAAGTCACTCGATCGACTAAGAATGTACTCGATCGAATGATTTTCCTCTATGCTTAGCCTTCGACTTTCAGCAATTTGATTTCCGCTTCTATTTCCTGCAAAAACGATACAACACAATACCCAAAAAAATACCAAAAATTGTCTAATCAGGAGAAAATAGATTGTTCATCTAAACTACGGATTATAGCGTAATAGTCTAATCTAAGTAAATAGTCTAATTGTCTAAGTGTCTTAACGAAAACGCGATAAATGTTATTTACAATTTGCACGGGGTTGCAAACCCGGCTACCAACCAAACAGTTTCTTGACAAGGCCTCCGTTAGGCCTTTGACTTGCGGAATTACCCTCAGCTGCGGTAATTTCTGTCTTCTTCCTCCACACGTACGATGGTTGCTTGGAGTCTAGCTCCACTTCGGAATCACTTGGGTACATGCGAGCTCCGTTGTCCTTCTTGGACTTCTTCTTCTTGACGTCGTCACGCGAACCTAGCTTTCCCTTTTCCAGCTCCAATGCTACTGATTTACTACCTGTAATGCAACAAACAACAGCTTGTTCCTCCAATTCGCTCCCAAGCTGGGGCGGAGGCGTTACGGTAGCAATAGGGATATCACAGATAGGAGTTATAGGTTCGATAGGAACCGAAACTTTGTCATGCGTGAATAAATCAGGTGTGATATCAGATAAGGGAAGTGCGTGACATGGTGACACAAGCATAGGACCCTTACTAACATGAGACTGCGTGAATACTAAGTTCTCCCCACCTATTTGAAAAGTCAAAGTTCGTAACCCAACATCGATAACCGCTTGCGCAGTATGCAAGAACAGTCTTCCCAAAATGATGGGAGTGTGAGAATCCTCAGGTATATCTAAAACTATGAAATCGACCGGGATGAAGAATCTCCCTATTTGCACAGGAACATCCTCTATGATTCCTAAGGGTCGAGACAAGGTCCTATCTGCCATCTGTACCGTCATGTTTGTACACTGAAGCTTGGTAAAGCCTAACCGTTTGGCTAAAGACAAAGGTAAGACGCTAACACTAGCTCCTAGGTCACATAACGCGTTGTCTATGAGATAGGTGCCTATATGACACGGTATAGAAAAACTACCTGGGTCAGACAGCTTAGGGGGGCATTTGTTCTGGAGGAACACAGAGCATTCCTCAGTCAACGCTACAGTCTCTATAGTATCAACCGACCTCTTACGCAAAAGAATTTCACGCATAAATTTTAGGTAAGAGGGTACCTTTAATAGGAGGTCTGCAAAAGGAACGTTCACCTTGAGATCGCGTACAATGTCAGCGAACCGAGCAAATTCCTTCTCGACCTTAGCCTTCTTCAATCGACCAGAAAACGGAACTGGAATGTCAGGATTACCATGTTGCATATCCTTGACAATTGCATTGTTGATCATCCGCTTGCTTAACCCTTTCGAACGAGCTTCTCGCTCATGAAAACCCATCAATCGAGTATCAATATCACTCGATCGAAGATTATCAGAGCTTAAACTGCTCGATCGAGCAGCTTCCTCAGTCAATTTATTCGATCGAGCAACTTGGTTCTCTCGATCGACCACTTGTTCATCTGGATCACTCGATCGACCATCAACAACCTCTCGATCGAGTAACTTGTCCTTCAATTCATTCGATCGACTAACAGTATCATCTCGATCGAATACATTATCAGCTACAGCCTTCACAACTTTGGGACGCGCATCAGAAATATCAGCAACTGTACCAGGGCTGTCATAAGCAAGACCGCTTCTCAGAGTAATCATGTTCAGCGTCTCCTTGTTCTTATCAGTTTCAGACGGTAACTGTCCGGGCTGCCTAGTCGATCTAGCTCCCGCCAATTGAGCAATCTGTGACTCCAAAAGCTTGATAGTAGCATTTGTTGCTTGATTAGATTTACTCATTTGGATAGCTAAAGCTTGGATCATAGACTTCAACTCCCCGACTTTTGAAATTCCTCCAGATGAGGAACTAGCTTGCTGTGAAGACTGGATTTTCTGAAATCCTTGCTTGTGCGGCGGTTGATACGTCGGCTGTGGTGGTGGAGGTGTAGGATTTAAGACGTTCTGGCTTGTCCATCTCAAATTGGGATGGATATTCACTTGATTGTAGTACCCACCTCCTTGACGGTATTGTTGAAAGGAAAAGACTTGTTCCTTTTCAGCAAAACAGTCTATAGCCGTGTGACCAGTGTCGCCACACCTATCGCAAGTAATCACATCATCCCGCTGCAGCAAATGAACCGTCTGCTGGTTATCTGCAGCTTGCTTCTCCCATTTGTCAAGTCTGGCATTTATTTATCGAATTTTGCATCCAGACCTTCAGAATCAATACTGGCTACCGTCCGTGTACCACTCCGCGGATTACCATACTCAGCACAATGGGTTGCCATCTCCTCTATCAGTTTCCAACCCTTATCATCATCTATTTCCTTCTGGAACCTCCCGTTTGACGCGGTATCCAAAACAGCTCGGTGATCATCATATAACCCATTGTAGAACTGGTTACATAAAAACCACTGTTCGAACCCATGGGGAGGAACAGACCTCACTAGTGTTTTGAAGCGATCCCAGGACTCATAGAGATTTTCATGAGTCGTTTGCTTGCAATTAGTAATCTGACCCCTCAAAGCATCCGTCCTCTGCGGTGGAAAATACTTCTTATAGAAAGCCAGTGCGAGTGTGGTCCAATCGGTAATACCCAATTCTTCTCGATTCAAGTTCTTTAACCAGTCTTTGGCGTTATCAGTAAGGGAAAAAGGAAACAAGAATTCCTTGATCTTGTCAGCTGTCACCCCTTTGGAAACCGGAATAGAAGAACAGTAGTCAGCAAAGGTCTCCATATGCTTCCTCGGATCTTCCCCAGCCACACCCCTATACTTATCCTGCTGGATGATGTGGTCGTTATACACCAAAAATAAAGCCTAAGTCTACTAACTAAGAAGATAGCGGAAGTAGGGTCGATCTCCATAGGGAGGAAACTAATTAACTGAAATCTAAATCTGCAAATAACAATCTGGGGTTTTGAAATGGTTTTTAACTAAACTAAATAAGATTAAAGGAAGAGAAGTAAAAGATAGAAATAAATAAGAAATAAATAAGAAATAAATCAGATAGGAGAGAAATATGCTAGGATTCGGTCTACTGCAGTATCGGCATCTATGGATCAACTAAGTCAGTCAATCTTATTAATGAGAAGGGCAATGGTTTTCTCCTCTCGGTCTCAAACCACCCTAGGGATTTTCCTAATTAACTCTCGTCCTCTTAGGAGTCACCTATCAATTCTAAGCAAGCCTTCCCTTCCAATCTCTCGATCCAGGTCGGGGTTAACTACCTAGCCTAGTCTCCTGCGTGCACTCATTCAACTAGACCTCAATTAAATTGCAAAGATCGATTCTCATATTCAAGACTAACTAAAATAATCTATCCTAACATGCCTCTACTACAGTTTCCCTCATCCCAACATATAAAAGAATTAGCTACTCATGCTATTAACTATGCTAACAAAGACGATTAAATATATGACGATAGACATAATAAAATCGTGGTTAATAAGCATAAACAATAACACACACTAATTAAGACGAGTAGAACAGTAATAAGGATGAAAACGAAAGTATGAATAAAAGAGAGAAAGTAGTTTACAATCTAAGCAAATCCGGCGTAAAGAACAATCCACGTCGAATAACCCGAATGTATACCAAAGATTAAAAGTTCAGAATTAATGGAAGATTAATGTCTGCTAATTACTGAATGATTAAAACTGCCTAATAGTTTCTCAATACTAATCACGTAAAAATAAGAGTCATATATAGTGTATCACACGACTCTTAACCTAATTAACCTAATAGACTTAAAGCCCGTAATAGGATCTACTCGATCGAGGGAAATAACCACTCGATCGAGGCTTTTATTCATGAAAATCAGTCGATCGAGTGATTGATCTACTCGATCGACCAACTGGTAAACTCCTTCTACTCGATCGAGCAAAGTATGTAGCTCGATCGAGGTCTTCTGGCTCCAAATCACCTCGATCGAATGGAAATCTCCTCGATCGAGGTCTTCTGGCATAGTACGTAATGTGAGCCATGATCTTGGCTTGATGATGAATGGTTTCACGCTTCCCGAGGCAAGAGCTCCTGTCCCGATCCTTCCTTTCTCCTAAATGTATGCAAAGTGGACTGCTTTGACTCGGTTTCTGCTACTATGCAGCTTGTACCTACAAAATGGTAATGAAAGTACAAAGTAGCCAAATAGGGGCATATGGTGATAAAATATCACCCAAACGACATAGACATGCGTGCATAAATGGACTAAAAAGTCTATATAAAATACACGCATCAAACTTCCCCAAACCAAACCTTTGCTTGTCCTCAAGCAACTAAATGCAACTAAATGGAACAAAATAAACCTAGGGGAATGGAGCAAGTCTCAGAGCTAGCTACAAGTCAATGTTAAACAGTTTAATGCACTCGATCAATCATTACAAAGCTTAATGCGAAAGTGAACGAATTCATCCAATCTTGGAAATAAATTAGACTTTCAACCTCGCAAAACTCAACCAAATTCGGACTCTCACGGGTCACTCTTCTCTCAACAAGCAAATGGTAAGTAAATATGTATGAGAGAGAGAAGAAAAAATAGTCACTCACCTAGACTACGACCGACACAACATGCATTGCTAACTAGTATGAAAGATGATTTAAGCACCGTACACACGCATAACCACCGTTCAAGGACAATCACGTGCCGAACATTTGCAAAAGTATGGATATGTGAGGCTAATCGGTAAGAAGGGGCAAAACAATTAATGGAAATGTGAGGGTAAATAGCCAAGCTAGTTCCTAACAAAACCGCAATATAACTCGTTCCATCTTCCAACAATCAAAAATTAAGCTCGATGCCTTACCAAATCTAGGCATAAACAACACAAATCCCAAATAACACCTCAACAAGATAATGATACGCATAGGAGGTGTAGATAAAAGAAACTTCAGCCAATTATTTTTCTCATTATTTTTTCATTTTTTCTTTTTTTTTCTTTTCTTTTTCTTTTTCTTTCTTGGCTGACTGAGGAAAAAAACCTCTCGATCGAGTGGATTAAGTCACTCGATCGAGGCAATAAAGCAAACAAACTGCTCGATCGAGGCACAACTAACACTTCTCTTCTTTTTCTCACAAGAAACTCACTCCAATCAATAAAAACGAGCCAAAACTGACACAACGGTAGAATATACCTCGACTACTAAACTAGCTCGGCAAAGGTATGCTTAGTTTGGAATGTAGTTAAGGGCAACAGGCAGATATGGCTTTATGTGGAGTTAATGGGGTAAAATGAGGAAAAGGGAGATGCAAATATTCTCAAAACACGTAATACCGACCACAAACCCAATGCGTGCAGGCAATAAGAAATCAGAATTCATATACAAGCAAATGACACGAGATGTGGGGAGTAACTACTCTCATTCCTAGATGAACTGGTCATGGATGGCACCAGTTATAGGCTCTAAATCTCAGAATATATAAGTAGTTTGCCAAAAGGTCGAGTTAAGTCTAATAATCAAATTCAAATTCCAAGACAAAATTCATAAATCACTATTCCGATTTTACTGCGTAAATCAAGGAAGGTGCAAAGAATAGTAGAAAATAAACTTGTAGTGCGATTTCATCATGAACAAGACTCCAATCCGACTCAACTATATGCAAAAATAAACGTGATATTTTTGATTTTTTTTCAAATTTTTCTAATTAACATGAATTGTAAATGTGAATGCAATACAAATGCAAATGCAGACGCAAAAGGATGTAAAACACTTCCCCAAACCAAAAATAGACAATGTCCTCATTGGCTAGCACAACAGCATAAACGGGAAAGGGAGAAAAAATAACCTAATACATGTTCCTAATGAATGAAATATAGACGAAGAATGGAAACCAAAAGGAACAGAAACAACTCACAAGACAAAGCTTCCCCAAACCAGCATCAAACTGGGGAGCGAACATCACCCACTCCCATCCGTCTCCTCTGTCTCTTCTACCCTGTAAGTCGGGTCCCTCTCCTCCTCCTGAGCTAGCCTCCTGGCTGCCAATTCCGCGCGTTCCCTCAAGGCCCTCTGTGCCGGCGTCTCGTCTTCTTCCTCTCCAGAAGAAGAGGAAGAAGAAGATGGTGAAGGGTATCCACCCTCTGGGTATCTGTAGAACGAGGGGTGAGGCCATCCAGCTGGAATAGGACGCCTTCTGCGGATGTGGTCATCATAGATAGGGAACAAGGCCAAGGCCTGATCCCGTCGCATCAGTGCAATATCCCTGCGCTTCTCAAGTAGCAAAGCATCACGACGCCCTTGGTCCATGACCTCAAGCGTCTCAAACAGGGGAGGACAAATAAAATTAGCCGGAAAAACCGACTCAGGAGGTGGAGTGGTGACAGGTGGGGGTATGACAGTTGGGGGTATGACAGTGGTTGGCCCGACCTGTCGAGAACCCGACGTCTCTCCAACTTCTCCTTGAAGGGGAGCTTGCTTCCTCTTCTTAGTGGAAGAGGAAGGTAAAGTGGTGAAAGGTAGGTGGTAAACAGTGGGGAGGGGGTTTCACCCCTCTCACTGTAGTGAGAGGTGAAAGAGAAGGCAATGTAGGGCAAGGTAAGACGACGGATGTGGAACCACATATCTTCCACACCCGACGCTCAGAGCCCGTAATCCAAGTAAACCCAATCAAGACTGGTATATCTAAATCTACCCCGGGTCCTAAGTGCTGGTGAGTCCTAGGGAAGTCTGTAAAAAGGTGGCGGCCTATCCTACTGACCAGACCGCCACAGACTACGGCGCTAGACACCCTAGACTCTAAGTTCTTCCAATGAAGAGCCACCAAGTAAGCGATGTTCAGGACAAACGGGGTACCGCTATCAATGTTCAGGTACCCTGCTAAGATGGCTAACTCGGTGTTGGTAATGTTGTTGGGTTCTGGCCTAGCAAAAATCGACTCTCCTAAAAGTCGCAGAAAATAGCGCAGTGCAGGGTGGTGAACGTGGGCTACCCTACGAGAGCCGTAGGGTGTGTGAGATAGAGCGGTCCAGACCTGGGGCAACAGCTTCCTAGGAGCTGCTAAAAGACCGTCACTCGAAATACCCAAAACCTCCCCAAACCTAGCTAAGGTCCACGAATGTGACTCATTAAAGAGTCGGAAGTGAATGCAAGCGCTAGTCGGTGAGGTAGCATACATATCGGACTCAAAAATATAAGAGCTGAAAAATTCGAGCGTAGGTACTCGATATGTATACTCCCTCATCGAGGCCAAACCCGACATGCCCGTCCCGTTAAGCAACATACAAACGTCAGTGAGTAAACCTAGCTTCTCTAGGTCGGGACGGTGCAAAAAATGACTCAAATGGATGGGGGAGTCAAGTAAATAAGATAACCGTTTCCAGTGAAAAGTAGAAACGAATTGTACCTCCCGCATCCCTTGTAGTGGCCCGAGGGGCTCCTCGATAGGTGGCTGACTAGCAGCCTTAATAGCTTTCGGTGGTGCAAGTCCTCGAGTCGTGGCCAGCTTATGTGCTGCTAGCTGGCTGATGGTCAACGCCTTCTTACGAGGGGCGAGTGTTGAACTGGAAGGCGGAACAACGGTCTCAGCAGTGACCGTTACAGGAGTCGGAGCTTCAGTGTGCTCCGTGGAGACTGTCTCAGCAGCACCCTCAGTAGTATGGACAGCAGGTTCAGTCTCGGCAGCAGCGGCAGTCTCGGCAGTAGCGGAAATCACTGTAGTTGTTGATTCAGTGACAACCTCGGGAACCGTGACCCCAGTATCAGTCACAACAGCAGCGGGAACCGCTTCGATCGTCGTTTCAGCGACTAACTCAGGAACCAAGGACGTACTTGGGACTGAACTTGATGCAATAACTGCAAAAAGATCAACAAGAACTAATCAATTGGCATCTAATTTACTAGGCTAATCCTTTAATCAATATCTAACCCTAATTGAATCGGGAAAGGGGAAAGACTATGAATTAGCTAGTAAAATAGGAAAAGAAAACTTACTTGTTGATGATTACCCGAACAAGTAGCAATTAATCAATAAATTCGAAAAAACGAATTACAAAACCCTAGTTCACGAAAACTCCAATTAACCGAAATCAAAGGAGAAAGAAAGGGGGCTTTTCAATTAATTGCAAAAGTGAATAGTTGGGGTAAATGAAATTGGTAAGTAATTGGGGGATTAGCACAACCTTGCAGGTAGGAATTTGCAGAAAAGAAGTCGAAAGGTGAAGAACGAAATAGAATTGGGATCGAGTAAAAAGAAAGAGGATCGAGGACTGCCCTTTTATAAGTGAGCTGCTTCAGTCGATCGAGTAGCATTTATACTCGATCGAGGATTTCTGTCAGTCTGAACTGCTCGATCGACTAGATCTGAGTTACTCGATCGAGTAGTCGTCTTTTGATGATCCTTATTTTACTCGATCGAATGGCAAACCCTTCGATCGAGCTCTTTTTCTCTCCCAAATCACTCGATGCTTGGCCTTCAACTTTCAGCAATTTGATTTCCGCTTCTATTTCCTGCAAAATCGATACAACACAATACCCAAAAATACCAAAAATCGTCTAACAGAAAAAAAATAAATTGTTCATCTAAACTACGGATTATATCGTAATAGTCTAATCTAAGTAAAAAGTCTAAATGTCTAAGTGTCTAACGAAAACGCGATAAATGTAATTTACAATGTGCACGGGGTTGAAAACCCGGCTACCAACCAAACAGTTTCTTGACAAGGCCTCCGTTAGGCCTTTGACTTGCGGAATCACCCTCAGCTGCGGTAATTTCCGTCTTCTTCCTCCTCACGTACAATGGTTTCTTGGAGTCTAGCTCCACTTCGAAATCACTTGCGTACATGCGAGCTCCGTTGTCCTTCTTGGACTTCTTCTTCTTGATGTTGTCACGCGAATCTGGTTTGCCCTTTTCCAGCTCCAATGCTACTGATTTACGACCTGTAATGCAACACACAACAGCATGTTCCTCCAATTCGCTCCCAAGCTGGGGCGGAGGTGTTACGGTAGCAATGGGGATATCACAGACAGGAGCTATGGGTTCGATAGGAACTGAAGCTTTGTCATGCGTGAATAAATCAGGTGTGATATCAGATAAGGGAAGTGCGTGACATGGTGACACAAGCATAGGACCCTTACTAGCATGAGACTGTGTGAATACTAAGTTCTCCCCACCTATTTGAAAGGTCAAAGTACGGGACCCAACATTGATAACCGCTTGCGCAGTATGCAAGAACGGTCTTCCCAAAATGATGGGAGTGTGAGAGTCCTCAGGTATATTTAAAACTATGAAATCGACCGGGATGAAGAATCTTCGTATTTGCACAGGAACATCCTCTATGATTCCTAAGGGTCGAGACAAGGTCCTATCCGCCATCTGTACCGTCATGTGTGTACACTGAAGCTTGGTAAAGCCTAACCGTTTGGCTAAAGACAAAGGTAAGACGCTAGCACTAGCTCCTAAGTCACATAACGCGTTGTCTATGAGATAGGTGCCTATATGACACGGTATAGAAAAACTACCTGGGTCAGACAGCTTAGGGGGGCATTTGTTCTGGAGGAACGCAGAGCATTCCTCAGTCAACGCTACAGTCTCTATAGTATCAACCGACCTCTTACGCAAAAGAATTTCATGCATAAATTTTAGGTAAGAGGGTACCTTTAATAGGAGGTCTGCAAAAGGAACGTTCACCTTGAGATCGCGCACAATGTCAGCGAACCGAGCAAATTCCTTCTCGACCTTAGCCTTCTTCAATCGACTAGAAAACGGAATTGGAATGTCAGGATTACCACGCTGCATATCCTTGACAATTGCATTATTGATCGTCCGCTTGCTTAACCCTTTCGAAGGAGCTTCTCGCTCATGGAAACCCATCGATCGAGTATCAATATTACTCGATCGAAGATTATCAGAGCTTGAACTGCTCGATCGAGCAGCTTCCTCAGTCAATTTATTCGATCGAGCAATTTGGTTCTCTCGATCGACCGCTTGTTCATCTGGATCACTCGATCGACCTTCAGCACCTTCCCGATCGAGTAACTTGTCCTTCAATTCGCTCGATCGACTAACATTATCATCTCGATCGAATACATCATCAGCTACAGCCTTCGCAACTTTGGGACGCGCATCAGAAATATCAGCAACTGTATCGGGGCTGTCATAAGCGAGACCGTTTCTTAGAGTAATCATGTTCAGCGTCTCCTTGTTCTTATCAGTTTGAGACGGTAACTGCCCAGGCTGCCTAGTCAATCTAGAACCCGCCAATTGAGCAATCTGCGACTCCAAAAGCTTGATAGTAGCATTTGTTGCTTGATCAGATTTACTCATTTGGATAGCTAAAGCTTGGATCATAGACTTCAACTCCCCGACTTCTGAAATTCCTCCAGATGAGGAACAAGCTTGCTGTGAAGACTGGATTTTCTGAAATCCTTGCTTGTGCGGCGGTTGATACGTCAGCTGTGGTGGTGGAGGTGTAGGATTTAAGACGTTCTGGCTTGTCCATCTCAAATTGGGATGGATATTCCCTTGATTATAGTACCCACCTCCTTGACGGTATTGTTGAAAGGAAAAAACTTGTTCATTTTCAGCAAGACAGTCTATAGCCGTGTGACCATTGTCGCCACACCTCTCGCAAGTAATCACATCATCCCGCTGCAGCAAATGAACCGTCTGCTGGTTATCTGCAGCTTGCTTCTCCCATTTGTCAAGTCTGGCGTTTAGTTTATCGAATTTTCCATCCAGACCTTCAGAATCAATATTGGCTACCGTCTGTGTACCACTCCGCGGATTGCCATACTCAGCACAATGGGTTGCCATCTCCTTTATCAGTTTCCAACCCTTATCATCATCTATTTCCTTCTGGAACCTCCCGTTTGACGCGGCATCTAGAATGGCTCGATGATCATCATATAATCCGTTGTAGAGTTGGTTACACAAAAACCACTGTTCGAACCCGTGGTGAGGAACAGACCTCACTATCGTCTTGAATCGATCCCAGGACTCATAGAGATTTTCATGTACCGTTTGCTTGAAATTAGTGATCTGACCCCTCAAAGCATTTGTCCTCTGTGGTGGAAAATACTTTTTGTAGAAGGCCATAGCGAGCGTGGTCCAGTCGGTAATACCCAATTCTTCTCGATTCAAGTTCTTCAACCAGTCTTTAGCATTATCGGTAAGGGAAAAAGGAAACAAGAACTCCTTGATCTTGTCAGCTGTGACCCCTTTGGAAACCGGAATAGAAGAACAGTAGTCAGCAAAAGTCTCCATATGCTTCCTCGGATCTTCCCCAGCCACACCCCTATATTTGTCCTGCTGGACAAGCTTGATATAAGACGGACGAAGATCGAAAGTAGTTCCATCTTCGTCCGTTGTAAGTTTAAATCCTTGAGGTATACATGCAGCTGTAGGCTCAGAATGGCTAGCAATATTAGGCATCTTTGCTGGCAAAGTAGTCTCAACAGTCAAATCTTCCTCGAAAATGAAACTGTCGAAGACGGATTCAGAAGTACTCAAGTCTTCCTCCTGAATGGTCTTATCTACCCCTCTCTTTCTGCGTAGGAAAGTTCTTTCAGGCTCCGGATCAGCTTCCTCTAATTCGAGCCTTTGGGACCTGCGCATACACAACTATAAAGAGACAAATAAGAACAGTCTTAAGGAATTAGAAATTCCTTAAGACGAGACAGAAATAAATAAACAGAAAATTAAAATGCCTCCCCGGCAACGGCGCCAAAATTTGATGTGGTCGTTATACACCAAAAATAAAGCCTAAGTCTACTAACTAAGAAGATAGCGGAAGTAAGGTCGATCTCCACAGGGAGGAAACTAATTAACTGAAATCTAAATCTGCAAGTAACAATCTGGGGTTTTGAAATGGTTTTTAACTAAACTAAATAAGATTAAAGGAAGAGAAGTAAAAGATAGAAATAAATAAGAAATAAATCAGATAGGAGAGAAATATGCTAGGATTCGGTCTACTGCAGTATCGGCATCTATGGATCAACTAAGTCAGTCAATCTTATTAATGAGAAGGGCAATGGTTTTCTCCTCTCGGTCTCAAACCACCCTAGGGATTTTCCTAATTAACTCTCGTCCTCTTAGGAGTCACCTATCAATTCTAAGCAAGCCTTCCCTTCCAATCTCTCGATCCAGGTCGGGGTTAACTATCTAGCCTAGTCTCCTGCGTGCACTCATTCAACTAGACCTCAATTAAATTGCAAAGATCGATTCTCATATTCAAGACTAACTAAAATAATCTATCCTAACATGCCTCTACTACAGTTTCCCTCATCCCAACATATAAAAGAATTAGCTACTCATGCTATTAACTATGCTAACAAAGACGATTAAACATATGACGATAGACATAATAAAATCGTGGTTAATAAACATAAACAATAACACACACTAATTAAGACGAGTAGAACAGTAATAAGGATGAAAACGAAAGTATGAATAAAAGAGAGAAAGTAGTTTACAATCTAAGCAAATACGGCGTAAAGAACAATCCACGTCGAATAACCCGAATGTATACCAAAGATTAAAAGTTCAGAATTAATGGAAGATTAATGTCTGCTAATTACTGAATGATTAAAACTGCCTAATAGTTTCTCAATACTAATCACGTAAAAATAAGAGTCATATATAGTGTATCACACGACTCTTAACCTAATTAACCTAATAGACTTAAAGCCCGTAATAGGATCTACTCGATCGAGGGAAATAACCACTCGATCGAGGCTTTTATTCATGAAAATCAGTCGATCGAGTGATTGATCTACTCGATCGACCAACTGGTAAACTCCTTCTACTCGATCGAGCAAAGTATGTAGCTCGATCGAGGTCTTCTGGCTCCAAATCACCTCGATCGAATGGAAAGCTCCTCGATCGAGGTCTTCTGGCATAGTACGTAATGTGAGCCATGATCTTGGCTTGATGATGAATGGTTTCACGAATCCCGAGGCAAGAGCTCCTGTCCCGATCCTTCCTTTCTCCTAAATGTATGCTAAGTGGACTGCTTTGACTCGGTTTCTGCTACTATGCAGCTTGTACCTACAAAATGGTAATGAAAGTACAAAGTAGCCAAATAGGGGCATATGGTGATCAAATATCACCCAAACGACATAGACATGCGTGCATAAATGGACTAAAAAGTCTATATAAAATACACGCATCACTGGACAAGCTTGATATAAAACGGACGAAGATCGAAAGTAGTTCCATCTTCGTCTGTTGTAAGTTTGAATCCTTAAGGTAAACATGCAGCTGTAGGCTCAGAATGGCTAGCAATATTAGGCATCTTTGCTGGCAAAGTAGTCTCAACAGTCAAATCTTCCTCGAAAATGAAATTGTCGAAGACGGATTCAGAAGTACTCAAGTCTTCCTCCTGAACGGTCTTATCTACCCCTCTCTTTCTGCGTAGGAAAGTTCTTTCAGGCTCCGGATCAGCTTCCACTAATTCGAGCCTTTAGGACCTGTGCATACACAACTATAGAGAGACAAATAAGACCAGTCTTAAGGAATTAGAAATTATTTAAGACGAGACAGAAATAAATAAACAGAAAATTAAATTGCCTCCCCGGCAACGGCGCCAAAAGTTGATGTGGGTCGTTATACACCAAAAATAAAACCTAAGTCTACTAACTAAGAAGATAGCGGAAGTAGGGTCGATCTCCACAGGGAGGAAACTAATTAACTGAAATCTAAATTTGCAAGTAAGAAACTGGGGGGTTTTGAAATGGTTTTAACTAACTAAATAAGGTTAAAGGAAAGAGAATTAAAGGAAGAAATAAATATGAAATAAATCAGATAAAGAGAAATATGCTAGGATTCGGTCTACTGCAGTTTTGGCATCTACGGGTCAACTAAGTCAGTCAATCTATCAATGAGAAGTGCAATGGTTTTCTCCTCTCGGTCTCAATACGCCCTAGGGATTTTCCTAATTAACTCTTGTCCTCTTAGGAGTCACCTATCAATTCTAAGCAAGCCTTCCCTTCCAATCTCTCGATCCAGGTCGGGGTTAACTACCTAGCCTAGTCTCCTGCGTGCACTCATTCAACTAGACCTCAATTAAATTGTAAAGATCGATTCTCATATTCAAGACTAACTAAAATAATCTATCCTAACCTGCCTCTACTACAGTTTCCCTCATCCCAACATACAAGAGAATTAGCTACTCGTGCTATTAACTATGCTAACAAAAACGATTGAACATATGATGATAGACATAATAAAATCGTAATTAATAAGCATAAACAATAACACACACTAATTAAGACGAGTAAAACAGTAATAAGGATTAAAACGAAAGTAAGAATAAAAGAGAGAAAGTAGTTTACAATCTTAGCAATTCCGGCGTAAAGAACAATCCACGTCGAATAACCCGAATGTAAACTAAAAATTAAAAGTTCAGAACTAATGAAAGATTAATGTCTGCTAATTACTGAATGATTAAAAACTGAATAATAAGTGCTCCTCCTAATGACGTAAATAAGAGTCATATATAGTGTATAACACGACTCTAAACCTAATTAACCTAATAGACTTAAAGCCCGTAATAGGATCTACTCGATCGAGGGAAATAACCACTCGATCGAGGACTTTATTCATGGAAATCAGTCGATCGAGCACTTGATCTACTCGATCGACCAACTGGTAAACGGCTTCTACTCGATCGAGCAAAGGATGTAGCTCGATCGAGGTCTTCTGGCTTCAACTCACCTCGATCGACTAAATACGTACTCGATCGAGGTCTTCTGGCATAGTACATAGTAAGAGTCATGACTTTGGGCTTGATGATGAATGGTTTCACGCTTCCCAAGGCAAGAGCTCCTATCCCGATCCTTTCATTCTCCTAAATGCATGCAAAGTGGACTGCTTTGGCTCGGTTTCTGCTACTATGCAGCTTGTACCTACAAAATGGTAATGAAAGTACAAAGTAGCCAAATAGAGGCATATGGTGATATAATATCACCTAAATAACATAGAAATGCGTGCATAAATGGACTAAAAAGTCTATATAAAATACACGCATCAACCCACTCAAGCTTTGATGTTATATACGAACTCCCCTTCAAACACTTCAATTTCCTCTCATCAAATGCATTTTTGCAAAGAGCATTGGCTATCTTTGTAACAATTCCCCCAATGTGAATCCCAATAGGGCTAAAAGGATCATTAGACAATTTTTGGAAATGAAGAGCAACGTGGTGACCAATGTTTACCCCAAATTTATTCGGCTTTTGAAACAAGTAAGCCGCTAAAATAGAGAGCTCATCGGCCCGGAAGTTGTGACACTCTTCCCTCCCAAACAAGGTCCAACCCATGAAACTATGCCAAATCTGAATAGGAGCGTTGTGGCAAGCATTTTCCGGTTTCTTAGCCCCCTTCTCAAATCCCTTCCCCGAAATTGCGGTCCACACATCATTCAAGTTAATATCCTCTGGGACCTTGTAAGTTTTGTGAAACTTGACACCCAAAACCATACAAAACTTCTCCAAAGAGATGGTAAAAGCAACATTAAGAAGTTGGAAAGTAACAAACTTGACCATGCCGGTATTACGGTCCTTATCATGACTAAACGTACTCAAAAATTCCCATGTAAGACGGGGGTAAGTGCGAAAGTGCTGGCCGTAAAGCTCCCCCATCCCTAAACCTTTAAAGAGTTCTAAGGTCACGGTATCAAGGCCAAAATTTCTCATAGAATTCCTACAAATGAATCAGGAATGGGGAAGGTGACGGCGTTTAAAACATTGGAACTTACCTCTTTCAATCTCACTATTGAAGACAACATCCGAAAAGTCGTCATCCGGACTCATTCCCTCAGTCACTTGTTGAAGGCTTGCTTCTAATTCCGCCTCAAGTTGAGCCCTAGTCCTCTTTCTAGGTTGTTGTTGAGCCATGGTGAATTTGAGCAAAAATCAATTCAAATTGGGGAAAATTTGGGAAAAAATTGTGGGTTTTGATTTGTGGGAAGATTTTGTGGAGTGTAGTGGGTTGTTAGTGAGGTTTAATGGAGGCTTAGTGGAGTTTGTGGTGATTTTTGTGGAGTTTATGTGGGTTTTATTGAAGGAAGAAGGAGAAAGAAAGAAAGAAATCATAGAAGAATGAGAATGAAAAAGATAGCCGTCTTTTGTTGTTCTGGGCAACGGCGCCATTTGATGAGTTGGTTTTGTCGTCAATTCACACATCAAAAATAAACCCGATATAAGTAGTATATAGGGGTCGAATTCACGAGGATGGAGGGGCCAACTACAAGTTTGATCACGTCCTATTTTAGCCTAACAAGAGTTGGATGAGAAGATTAACTATTAACTACTAAATGCAAGAAATTGCTAAAATGATATGGTAAAAACAATTTATGGAAACCTAAGGTAAAGGGGTCACCTTAGGGGGATCAATGGGTTAGTCAAGTAATTAGCAAGTGGGTAATAAGTTTGAGTAGAACTAATTGCTAATGTCTCAACAATTAATAATTTTCAACAAAGCTATCGCATTTGTCTCAAATTACTCATATAAACACTAGTCTAATCATCTCTACCACCGTCGCTTAAGAGATAATCAAACAATACTTGATAAAGTGTGTAACTTTCGTTTACACAATTCATCAAACACCTAGTGTGCATATGGGTAATACTCTAATTATCACCACAAGTCTACTAATCACTCAACCAATTATCCCACATAATCCTCCCTTAGGCTCCCCCTAAACCCTAGAGGGAAGCTACTCACTCATGTTGAAGGAAATAAAACAACTAAACAATAAGAATAAGGAGATGAACATCATACTTTGGAAATGAATAATTCTAACAATCAAATGAAAAATAATTAACTTAAAATGAAATAAATTGCATAAACAACTAAAAGATGAGAAATTTATACCAACAATACTTGTATTAATGAATTGGGAGAATGTATTCACCCAAAATCTTCAATACAAACCCAAGACTATGATAGTTCTACTAAGAGAGACTAGATCTACTAACTTGAATTGAGAAACTAAACTTAATTAAGGAACGATTAAGAGGGTAATTAGTGAGTATTAGAGATTACAAAGTTTCTAGGTTTTTGTGCTAAGAGTTCATAAAAAGCTGCTTACAAAAATTAGGGGGAGGGTATATATAGGTATCTCAAAATTTAAGAAAGAAATTAAAAGAGGATGGTGAAAATGCAGTGTTGTGTTCCCGGCCTAGTGCCCGGCCGCCGGCCCTCTGACCGGCCACGAGCACATCAGACTCTTCCTTCTTTTCTTCTCCAAAAAATATTCTAAGTATAGAAATGTGAGTCCAAGCCGGGTGCTCGGCCGCCGGCCCTATGACCGGCCTGGAGCACATCAGACTCTTCAAGGTTCTCGTTTCTATTCTGATTTTGCGCAGGCCGGGTAGTAGGCCAGCCGCCGGGTGCCTGGCCGGCGCTACCTGGCCTATTTCTTCTTCCTCTCTTTTTCCTTTCTTTGTGGGAGGTATGGTCTGAGCCGGGTAGCCGGCCGCCGGTCGATAGACCGGCTCGCGCCACATATTAGCTCTCTTCTCATTTTTTTTTTTCTTCTCATTTCCAAATCCCGACTCATGCAAGGCCTTTATGCACCGATTTCTTCGTTTCCGCCTTAATTCCTGCAAAATGATACCGACATTCATAGTACGGGAAATCGGGAAGCAAAATGCAATTAAGGGTACGCAAATCCGTGTAAACAGGCCAAAATGGGGACGAAAACGAAAGGAAAAATGTGACTAATTAAATGCTTATCAGAAACTAAGTTAAGAGACCGAAGACGGATCAAAACACGATCGACCATTCTAGCACATTTACTTATAGGGACTCGACTTGTGAAGTGGGAGTGTGCCATTGTATTTAAGTGAGATTTGAAAATGACTAGTTTTGAACTGTTTGTCCTAGGCAACCGTAATGTGGTTGTAGGAGTGATGACTCGAAGTGGAGAAAAGACGATTTTGACTAGATATTTGGGCAGCGTTTCGACTCAGTTTGCGCTACTTTAGGCCTCCTTTGAAAATGTTTTACAATTTTAAAAAGGATTTTGTTTTGAAAAAGTTCGTCATGGTATTATTTACAAAATGGTGATCACGTATGGGTTATACACATTTATACAGGCATTATAATGGTATACTGAGTGCATTTAAAATGGTTTTGGCTTAAAGGGTGGGTTGTCATACCAAGCAATCAAACCCGGGTCTGTGGAGAGGTCCGCGCCAAACATGAGTAAGGTCGGTTCCTAGTCCAATTCCTCGAGTAGTCAAAGGTCTTGATACTAACATGAGTATGTATCGCGGTATGGTTGACGTCAATCACTATCCATCCTTAGGCCCAGATAAGAATTTTGACCGTCCTTACAAGACGATTGGTCGAAATGGGTTGGGTTGGGCCTAGGAAGGCCGAATAAAACGACCTAAGAAGATCGAGTAGTGAAAATCGACAACTGTCTCGTACAAACTATTCCTGAACCTTGTTAAAGTTTCACCCAGGGAGTCGCCAAACTATGTATAATCCTTAGCGGAGTCGCCAAACTGTGATACACGGATTGGTGATCCTTGTCGAACTGTGGTATAGGCACGGAGGGGTGCAATTGGATGGACAAGCGTAGAAATACGCATTTGTGCAGTCGCCACCAATTTTTATGGGAAATTGGAACCGTTTGAATACTTTAGGCCATGTCAAGACACAAAGTAATGACATGAACACTAAGAACTCGTTACCCTTAGCATTCTATGCCTAGAATGACTCTCGTGGATGCCAATGAACACGGATGTTCACAGAGATCTGGAGTAAGAGGTGAGGGTACGTATTAGAAAGCTCTTTAATCGAACACTTAATCCCGCCCGCCTCGATAGCGTCCTCTACTAATGATTAGGGAAATCGTTTGTATTTGATATGTTATCGATTGTATGCATGCAATACAACATCCAAAGTTTTAATCCTAGCATGTGAATTAGACTATGTCGGTGAACATGTAATTAGCACTCAATTATGTCGAAATTGGGAGTTTAGGTTTAATTATATAAGAAAGGCAAATAAATCATACAATTACAATGACTAAATGAGATTACAACAGATTACAACGATTACGGGCGCAGCAATAGGGATAGAAGTTAAGGGACAAAAGTCAAAGCAACAGCAATTAAAGATACGCCAAAGCGAGAACGGAAGTTCAGGGACAAAAATCAACCCAGAACAGGCGCAGCAACAGCTGCGTTCTCTGGAAGAAGCGCATGACCTGTTGCGTCTGATCTTGAGTTGAATTCTGACTATGAATTCAGAATCGCGAGCAAATAATGTTGTTTTGTATATTTACGATGGATTTTTGACCTATGACTCGAGTAGAAGTGGTTTAACATATTATTTACACTACAATTTGTATCAACAATGAGTCCAAAGGTTTGATATGAACAAATCGAACCTCTAAACCCCAAATTTGATTCAAAGATGAAAACCCGCTAATATCGAATTATTAGGATCTAAGTCAAGAAAAAAACGTTTTATGTGAAAGATAAATACGATTTACAGTTTATAAATAAAGAAAATAAAATAAGAACGACTTTACAGAAACCAAAGGAAGAGCACTAGCAGGGCATTCTCTAGAAGAGGCGCAGCAGATGATGCGATCCTTCCAGAAGGCGCAGATGCTGCTGCGATTCTTCCTTACGTCATGATCACTGCTAAAAAGATTTTATAAAAAGGTTTTGATTAAAACAGACTTTGAATTTATTTCTGACGTAAATCTTACATTAATTGAATGAATAAAAGATACAATACAAAAGATGGAATTTATACCCTCACACTTACATGTTGACGAAACGAGATATTAACTAAGTTAACGTTTTAGCGATAGCTCGACTCGAATGTATGCAGAAAGTGCCGTCGTTAAAGGACTAAAAAATCGATTGATTAATTGATTGATCGATTGGTTTAATGTGTAGTGGTCAAATTGGTCGGTCAATGAAAATATGACGGGTACCCAGAAGGATCTGAGCTTACGTGGTCGATTGATCAAGCACGTAGATGTTGAAAAGGTTAGAGCAAGGTCTAGAATGCAAAGGGAGAAGAGAAGGGGCGGAACACTCGCATGGGCGGAACACTCGCGTCCCTTAAAAGTGAGAACGGAGTTCTCCTTTTATAGCAGAAAATACGAAGAGTTGAAGAACAACTCAAACTTATCTGTAAACGGAGAAAACAGGCTGGGGAAGTGGCGCAGCAGGAACTGCGATCCTTCGAAGAGGCGCAGCACCCGTTGCGTTATTTCCCCAGAGGTTTCCCTCTGCGGAAGGAAGATTCCCACGTTTCTATTACGAAATTGTTGTTGATCTATACTTCCTTTTTAAAAAGATACGAGATATATTTATCAAAAAAGATAGGATTTCAAAATATTAATAAACTATCCATTATATTCTAGAGCGTTCCGACTCGGAGTTTTAAAACAGTATCTAGAAAATGAAGCGGCTTTCGACCCGGACTCCAAATGAAATCTAATGATTGTAAAAAAAAAAAAGACTATATCGGTGCAAAGATGACAACTAAGGGGTAGACACAATTGTTTGAGCTATCACTTGACGATAAACTTACGAATTGTCATAAATCGTTCCGCGTACCAAACATGCAGCCCAATCTTCATTGGGTGGTTGGCGGAAGGTGTAGAACTGAGGTATCTACAATATTAAGATAATCATGAGTCGTGAAATGATGTGCATTGGGAATATTTGTGTTGCAATGAGGCAAGTTAGAAGATAGATATTTGGAGGAACATATCTTGAAGTAAGTGTTAAGGATACAAAAGACATAAATTGGTAAGAACGAGTTAAGGAAAGATAGAATTTTTTTCGAATAAGATGATGAGTGATTTTAGTGATAAAATAATATGATATAAATTGGCGAACAATTGTTTGTGGGCAATTGATGGTTAGTAATCGAAGAGAATGTTGTGGAATGTTTGGTGGAATCATTTATGGCCTTGGAAGTACTCTAGGTAGTGGCTTGTGTGAGATGTATTGGTAATTGATGGTCTATTGATAGAATATCGTTATTATAGAATTTGGTGGTCTGAAGTGTTGGGTTGATGTAATGGGGAGACAAGAGATTTAAATGCGAAATTATAAATGAATATTCAGATAGAGTTGTTAATCGTTAGTTGAAGTTTTCATAAGGATGTAGGAGTAAAGAAAGAATGAGAGCTATTAAGTTTAAAAGGGAATGTGAGAGCTTATTGTGATTATATTCGGTAGCTATCTCGAGATATTGGTTTAGTACCTTGTGGGTCGTTTTGCGGGGAGAGATGCGTTGATAAAGGAAAACTAGTCATGGTTTGAGTTGAGAAAGTTATGAAGAAACTATGGATTAAGTAGTCTGAGATATGAGTGTTTTGTGTAGTTGTTAACGGCAAGTGTTGGGGAAAGCATCGTAGTATGTGCGTGTCGAATGAGGTTATCTTTATCATGGTTTGTATAGTCTGGTTAATTGTCGTTTGGACGATTTTATGGGGATATGGTCTTAGAGTGTATAGTCTATCTCGAGATATTGGTTTAGTACCTTTTGGGTCGTTTTTGTCTAGTTTGTTGGATTGTTATGGCGCTCATGTGATAATGTGAGTCTCCGTGAGTCCATCAGAGTACAAGTTTTGAGAGCTTGCAGTAATTATGTGTTAGGCATATGTATAGAGGTCGTATTTTATTGTTATCGTTTCGTTATCTGTTGTCTCGCGGATTTAAGAGTAGAGTCTAATCGGTGGAAATTTAGTAGTCATTATTGTTGGGTTCCTTGTTCCTTTAGATTTTGGGTAAGACGCTTGGTTGGTTGGGAAAAAAATTTCGCGTGTGGAATTAGATGTTTTGAGCTTGTGGGTATGAGAAAGTCGTGAGATTTGATTATAATGTGCTTAAGGGTGTTGTAAATAGTTAATTGTCGTTTGGAGGATTTTATGGGGATATGGTCTTAGAGTGTATCATGTTTGAGTGGATGGATTCGTTGGAAATGAGGATGAAATTTAGGATTTTGGGTGTACGAGGATTTTAGGTTGCGTTTTATGTGGTCGAGATAGGGCGAGAGTCAAGAAGGGTGTTATGAGTAATCTTGGTAATGACTGATCTCATGTTTTGCGTTAAGGATTTCGAGTGGAATCTAGGTGAGGTGAGGAGCGAATGGTGTTTAGGATTGATGCGAGTCGTTATACACCAAAAATAAAAGCCTAAGTCTACTAACTAAAGAAGATAGCGGAAGTAGGGTCGAGGAAACTAACTAACTGTAATTTAAATCTGCCAGTCACATTCTAGGGGTTTTGAATTGGTTTTAAACTAAACTAAATGAGATTTAAAGGAAGAGAAATAAAGGTAGAGATTAACACGAAACAAATCAGATAAAGGAAGAATATGCTAGGATTCGGTCTACTGAAATATCGGCATCTATGGGTCAACTAAGTCAGTTAATCTATCAATGAGAAGGGCAATGGTTTTCTCCTTTCGGTCTCAAACCACCCTAGGGATTTTCCTAATTAACTCTCGTCCTCTTAGGAGTCACCTATCAATTCTAAGCAAGCCTTTCCCTTCCAATCTCTCGATCCAGGTCGGGGTTAACTACCTAGCTAGTCTCCTGCGTGCACTCATTCGACTAACCTCAATTATATTGCTTAGATTGATTCTCATATTCAAGACTAACTAAAATACTTTATCCTATCATGCCTTTACTACAGTTTTCCTCATCCTAACATACAAGGGAATTAGCTACTCATACTATTAATGATGCTAGCAATAAAGACGATTGAACATATGACATTAGACATGATATAATCGTAATTAGCAAGCATAAACAATAATAACGCAGCAATTAAGAAAGGTAAAACAGTAATTAAGACTAAAACAACGATTAAGAATAAAGGAGAGAAAGGAGTTTACAATCTTAGCAAATCCGGCGTAAAGAACAAATCCACGTCGATAATAAACCCGAATGTAAACTTAGAGATTAATAAAATTCAGAAACTAATGTTTAATGCTAAGTAGTTGATAATAATCAATCTCCCTTCTAATGACGAAAATAAGAGTCTTATATAATGCATAACACGACTCTAAACCCTAACTAATCTACGGACTTAAGGCCCGTGACGGATTCCACTCGATCGAGGGAATATTCCCTTTGATCGAGGTCTTTTTCTGAGGATGTCGGTCGATCGAGGACTTCATCCTCTCAATCGACCAACTCTTCTACAGCTTCCCCTCGATCGAGCAGATGACAGCTCGATCGAGGTCTTCTTCACTTCAACTCTCCTCGATTTATCAAATAGATAGTCGATCGAGGTCTTCTGGCCTGGCATATAATGTTAGTCATGACTTTGGGCTTGATTGCGAATGGTCTCACGCTTTCCCATGCAAGAGCTTATGTTCCATTCCTTCCATTCTCCTAAATGTATACAAAGTGGACTGTTTTGGCTCGGTTTCTGCTACTACACAGCTTGTACCTACAAAATGGTAATGAAAGTACAAGGTAGCCAGATAGGGGCAAATGGTGACATAATATCACCTAAATGACATAGAAATTCGTGCATAAATGGACTAAAAAGTCTATATAAAATACACGCATCAAGGATTGTGGTAAATTTGGCAGTGTGGTGTTATAGTATCAAGCAATTCTCCGTAAGACGGGATGATGACAATAAAGGAAGTAGATAAGAGTTTGATGATGAATTGGTTAAGAGTTTGTAGTACCATTTTGAGAAGAGTAAGTTGTCGTCTAACGGTTGCCTTTATTTTGTGGAAAATAGTAATAATACTAAGGGTTTGAGTATGAGCGAACTTCTGGGACAAAGTTCAGTCTAAGGGAGGTAGAATTATAGCATCGCATGTTAGCATAGGGAATGGCGACAAGTTCGGATTTATTAATGTTGAGTATGGGGCAAAAGGAGATTCGTGATGTAAGTGTTGTATTATCATTAAACGAAAAGTGTTGGTAAGTGTTAGCTCAAATGTCTTGTGGAGGAATTTCTATGTGGTAAGGGCCAATGTATGTATTGTTGGCGTTTTGGATTAGGTTGTGTATCGGATGTGACGGGCATTTGAGGGTACCTTTAGTATATGATGATGTTAGGGCTAGCTTGAAAGCTTGGTTTCTTTTGTTTGAAATGAGAGTGTGAAGTTCGGGGACAAAGTTCATTTTTAAAGAGGGAAGAATGTAATAGTTCGTATTAGTTTTTGTAAGACTTTTGCTTTATTATTGGTCTTAGTTGTGTTTGATGGAGACTTTGTCTTGGCTTCATTCTGAGTTTGATACTGGATTATGTAATGAATGTTAGGTAGAGGATCATGTTGCGTTTATGTAGTGTGTGGATGTGAACTTCGGGGACAAAGTTCGTTTAAAGGAGAGAAGACTGCAATACTCCATATCTCTGAGTACCTGGTACTCGGTCGAGTAGGTGCACTCGACCGAGTGGGCTGTGTACTCGGCGGGCCGAGTAGGGTGTACTCGGCCGAGTGAAATCGGTGTGTCAGTTAGGCAGCCTTCTGCCTAGTTGGCACTCGGCCGAGTGTCATGTGCAATCGACCGAGTGTCGTGTACTCGGTCGAGTGACTTATGTACTCAACCGAGTGCATCGGCCTGACGGGCTTTTCGAGCGGTTTTGGATTAAGATGATTAAGGATTATAAATAAATTTTGTCAGTTAATCTTTTATCCTAAAAACCCAAAAAGCTTTCTTAAACTCTCTCTAAACCTCTCCTAATCATCTTAACTCATCTTAAGGCTTGGATTGTTGATTACTAATTCGTCAGATTCTTCCTTTGCATTAATCTCGTTGTAAGTATACTTGTCTTTAATTAATGTTGTGTTTGTGGATAGTCTTTTGGAACCCTAATCTGAGTTGGGGGATGGGGATTTGAATAGTTATTGATATAGATTAATTGTATGATTGTTCTGAAATGAATTCATAGAAGAAGACTTTTGATTGGTCACTTGTGATTGCTTGCGAAATTGCGAAAAGGTAGGGTTTCCCTACTCAGTACAGTTATGCTATTTGATGTGATAAGATGTATTCTATATTTTTTTTGATTGATTGATGGTGATGGTGATGGAGTTCGGGATTGGAGTTTGGGTTGTTACTATGGTTACTATGTTGGTGATCCGTCGGGAGACGGTTTCACACCCCGAGTTCGCCTCTCGTAGTTCTCACGCTACGAGGGGGATGTGCACATTAATGTTTTGGGTATTCTCGCTGCGGTGAGAGGGGATTTCGACGCCTATGGCTGCGGTCTAGGGTCAATTGATGGTTTTGCATGTCAGCGATGGTAACCTAATGCTGCTGAGGTAACCGCTATAGTGGCCCTCTGGTTTCTCTTTCTCTATTGCTTGTCTTGTACATTGGTTGGTATATATTGTTAGTGACCCCGTTAATTTTTTCCAAAACTGATGTGATCCATTGGGGAATGGTGAGTAGGTGATCAACAGGTAACTCGTTGAGCTGCTGTGAACACCCTCAAATTTGCGGAAAGAAAAAAAAAATAATTTAATTACATAAAAGAAATAAGATAGTACATAACGAAGGTGTCATAAAATAAAAAGGTCATTACAAAACGTAAATAATATTCTACACAAGAAATATACAAGACGGGAGACATATCTCCCGTATAAATACGGAAATAAAAGAGTGTCTACTAATATACAAACTATGAACCGAATATAGGTCCAAGGTAAATACTTCACTCGCTAGCTCGTCCATGTACCCCAAATATGCAACACCACCTGTTCGACCGCATTAAATATAAACAAGGAAGCCACAGTCAGTGGGGAGTAACTCCGAGTTCTCCCAGCCACGAAATGTCGAGTTTAATGAAACATGAATAACATAAAAGCAATGTATATGGAAAATACAAAACTTAAACATATATGATATGCTTTTCATGTTATGAAACAGATAACTAACAAATAACCTAGCATGTGAAAGCTATCATGTGAAACCGATAGTAAACTATAACTCGAGGTAGGGAAGCTGGTATGCTAGCTCAGAGGTTCCTCTCAGAAACATGGCCGTGATACACTCAAACCCTAATCAACACGTAATCATGTGAATCAGTTAACAATCGGTAATCCAAACTCTATCAATCCTAGCCGGCTTGAATCTCACCTTCTAGAACTCATAGAATCATACAAACATGAAAGACCAATACTTCTACAAACAGGCATAAGTTCTTAGTACCGTCCATAGTCGATTGTAACTCGAGGCTATACCACAAGGTAGGAAAACATCCTAGTCCTAGACTGATCAGACCTAGCGACAACAGCTAACCCATTCCCTGTCTCATTACATAACCGTACATGAGAAACTCTACTAGGCGACCCCCTAAGCAGAGATGGCTAGTACTTAAGCTGGCTCCCTTCCAAAAGCGGAACTCTTAGGATGCCATGCCCGTGCGTGAGATAAGCCCCCAGGGGGGGGGGGGCCGTGACACAAAAAAGCTATCAAGCAGTGAACTCCATATGCTCGTTAACGATAGTAGGCCTATCACTGTCCATGGTCCAAGGCTACTCATTTAGAATTGAATGGTCAAGACGCCATATACTCAAATTCTCTATGGGTACTGTAGTCAAACACGACACCAACCATATAATAAAACAGTCACGGGAACACATCCTATCATGTGACTAATTGCATATAAATAATAATCAAATATCATATCGCCTATATCTACTAAGGCTAATTCAGTAATTAAAAACAACTTTACTTGAAGACAAATCCCCGACCCGAGTCCCGCGACGGGTCATCAGTCAAATCGGGGCTGACTAGATCTTAGTTTGACCAAACCCGTTGGATCAAACCGGCTAGGAACAGAGTCTTTATCACATAGACATAAAATCAACATATTCATTACATGTTATTTTAATAATACTTCTAACATGTGAATTATCATATTATACCCAACAACCCGTTTGACTAAAAGAAGATTAAATTAAACTACGGTCTCGTCTTATAATTTTTAACATGTGAGAAATAATAATTTAATGAAAAACCTTTTTAATTAAATATTTTACTTATTAATATTTTTCACTTGCTAATTATTACAAAACGCGATAAAAATGACGATAACTCAAAAACCGTCACAAGTCCCAAAGTGGGATCCACGGGCTGAGTTGGGCCGGACCCCACATGGGCTTAGATGGGCCCCACGGGCCTGTTTTGCTAAAAATGGCTGTTTTGCTTTAATTTTTCTAAAACCGATTTCTAATATTTTCCCGCATGCTTAACATAATTAAAACCCGTCAAAACAACAATTAAACAATCAAACACCGACACAACCCAAAGACCAAATCCCGGACCCACCATGGACCCACCCAGACCGGGTCTGAACCGGCCTGGACCGGTCTGGTTTGGTCCGGTTCACCCTTCCCCTAAAACCGGTTCACCAACAACAACACCCAAAATATTTCCAACATGTTTTTAATTAACAAACAACCATTTTAACAAACATCATACAACAATCATTAGTATGAATAATCATCAAAATTCATCAAGAACATCAACATATTAAAAATTTCCTAGACAACATAAAAATCATAACTTATTAAAAATCATCAAAATTCTTCAAGAACACTAAACTTGTTAAAATTTCCTAAACAACATAAAAATCATAACTTATTAAAAATCATCAAAATTCTTCAAGAACACTAAAACAACATAAAAATTCATGCTACATAAAAATCATCAAGAACAATAAAACAACATGAAAATTCCATACAACATAAAAATCATCAAGAACCATAAAACAACATAAAAATTCCATACAACATAAAAATTCCATATCTTCTCATGTTACTACTAAAATCATAAATAACCATAACATGAACCAAAACTAAAGCCTATGTGACATTAATTCGTCGAGTAAAACGGAATTGTTACCTTAGCTAGCAAACCACTTAGCACCAAAATAATAATAAGAAGTATAATATAAGAAACCCTTCTACTAATCTTCACCCAAAATATACGAGTCTCCAAACTCGTCTTCAAAATCTTCCCCTATAAGAAAAGACAAGAAAAACAGTATTAGAACTAAAAATATGAATTTCCATAATTAAAGTGTTGAAAACGATTTTGTCGGAATTGAAATAAAACCGTACGTGAAGATGGGGAGCGAAGAGGAGATCCTAGAAATATAAATTAGGACGGATTTAATTAAGAAATGAAAGATTTATGAATGTTTTGCTCAAGAACGATGAAAAACAAAAGATGAACGACGAAGAACACGAAGAACGATTAAAGAAAGTGATGTTTTGATCTTAATTTGATTTGTTGTTCAATGAAAAGTTGTTTGTGAGTAGTGATGGTGGTTTGAGCCGTGTACATATAGACAAATAAGGATGTCGAGTTTTGAAATTGTTGTTACGTAATGGACTCGCGTTTAATAATTATTTTACGGTAAACGATTTAATATAATTAACGATAAAGTTAATTACACCAAATATCAAGATATTATGATATTGTAATGAAAAGTAATCAAAATATCAAGGCCTAAGAGAGGACTAAAGTAGACGTGTGAAATGGTGACTTCCGTTCTGATTTCGAGCGTTTTGCGTAATTTTCGTTAATTGATCGATAAAGTAAATAGTTATCTAGATATTATGATATATTAATCAAAAGTAATGAAGATATCAAGGTCTATTAGTGGGTAGGAGAGCCGTGTGGAACAAGGTGATATCGGGTCTGATTTTTCTCGATTTGCGTAATCTCCGTTGACGGATCGATAAAGTAACAAATATCTAAGATATTTGTATTAGTTTAATCGAAATAATTAAAATATCCTATTGTGAGTGGAAAACGATGACATGGGCGTGTGACTCATGCCAAAGTCGAGTTTCGATTTTGTTGCGCGTTTTACGATGAGTCGGGAATAGTTAAATGACGTTCGGTTAAAACCGTAAACGTTATTCTTTAAATTCCGACTAAATTCAAAATAATTATATTAAATTATGATAAATCTTAATAAATCTAAATAAAAATAAATCAAAAATATTATTTTTTTAAATAAAATTTCGGTCTTCATACTTATGAGACGAGTCGGGAAAAGTCAACGGAAGTCAAAGTTGACTGAAAAGTTCGAGAAAAGTCGAAGATGACTTAAAAGTCAAGAAAAAGTTTATGACGACTTAAAAGTCAAGAAAAAGTCAATGACGACTTTAAAAAGTCAAGGAAAAGTCAAAGACGACTTAAAAGTCAAGAAAAGTCAAAGATGACTAAAAACGGTCTTTTCATGGAATCCCTCAAAAATTCCAAATACGAACGCGGAATTCCAAAATAAGACTCGGAACAAAAATTCCTATTTTAAAAACTTAAGTTCTACTGAAAAGTGTTAGTAAATATTTTAACTAGAAAAATCGGCATTTTTCGGGTTGTTACAGTGTATTGTGTTGTGAGGCTAGAGCATCTATTTATAGTATTAGGGTTTCGTAGAGAAGAGGTCGGGCATTAAATACATAGGGCAAAATTAGGAAGAAGCAGCCGCAATGTAACACCCGGAAATGTACCCTATTTTTCTAGTAGAAATATTTTACGAAACTTTTTCAGCAAATTTAAGTTTTAATTTATAATTTTAAGTTTCGAGTCGAATTTAGAATTTCCGAGTTCGTATTTGGAATTTCTACGAGATTTCATGAAAAAGCCGTCTTAAGTCAAGTTTGACTTTCTTGACTTTGAAAATCGTCTTTGACTTTTTCTCTCATAACTCACAAAACTCCCTTCCTTAACCTAAAATTTCATTTCCACACAAAAATCAAACACCTTTCTTTCTTCTTCCTTAAGCAACTTTCCCTCTTGGAATTCGATCTTAGAATTGACGTATCTTCTTCGTTACTCGATAGAATTTATGTAAGTTTATCTTATTCTTCCTCCCGTACCTTCCTTTATCCGTATTGATAATAAAATTATCGTCTTTCTCGCTTTTTAAGCATTCCGTCTTTCTCAAGATGAACTTTATTCATCTTTTTGCGATCTAATTGTAGGTGGCGACCTCCAAGATCCCGACAAAGACTATTTCCTTATAGAAGAGGAGCTTGACGATCATTAGAGACGCTCAAAGGTAACGGTGTAGGGTTACTCGGTATTACTTACGTGTTTTACATGTTTATATGCTAGAAAATCGTATTAGATTACGATTAGGAAGTTTAGATACCATGTTATGATTAATGAATGATGTTATATGATGAATATTGATGATATATGTTGATTGTTGATGATTATTGGAAGTATAATTGAGGTTTGAAATGAATTGGTTAAGCTTTGGAAGCTCTCGGGTGAAGAAGTGCTCCCAGCCGGTCGACCGGCCGCCGGTCTGACCACCGGCTGGGAACACATCAGAAACACCTTTGGAAATTGAGAATTTGTATGAAGTGGTGCTCCAGGCCGGCCAACCGGCCACCGGTCAACCCACCGGCCTGGAACACATCAGTAAGGCAAGTTTTGATCTTGGTGTAGTGCTCTGTGCCGGTCGACCGGCCGCCGGTCGACTGACCGG
>JAIUZE010011577.1:0-17234 GCA_022085475.1 Heliosperma pusillum | reverse complement strand
TCGCAGAAATTCCAAATACGAACTCGGAAATTCTAAATTCGACTCGAAACTTTAAATTCTAAATTAAAACTTAAATTTGCTGAAAAGATTTCGTAAAATATTTCTACTAGAAAAATAGGGTACATTTCCGGGTGTTACAGTGACCGAAAGGGATCAGTTGATCACCGCCGTCATACGACAATAACGTCAAACTCTATTCAGCCAATCGTTATTTATTTACGTTAATCAACTGACTAATCATATATATATATAGTCAATAAATATCCCAATTATATTCCTTAATGATATTTCTTATGTGGCGCACTATTATGGAGGACACCTACTCCAACAATCTTCCACTTGTCTGACACAAGTGTGTGTCACCAATTCTCTTGTCTCTTTATCACATCTCCCACTCAACGCAAGGTGTCTTTCAGGTCGCACTTGCGATTGATTATATCTTGAGGTGTTTTCTCGATATGGAGAGTAACTGTCTGACCGAAAAATCTACCATAGATCCCTTTCCGAGCGTGGCCACGCATTTACAGTAACTACTCCTCGAGTGGCCTGAAGATGTTTGTACCCAAGTGGGTGGACAATTCATGTTGACTCATCTACTCTGTATGTTGCAGATCACAATGAGCCAGTAGATGTCCATCGGCCTCCTTTCACGGCATGACCAAGAACACCAACCAAAGTCATGAAATTTTATATACAATATGTAAGACATGCATGTGAGATTATATTAAAATTTCATGGCCAGAATCAACATGCAACTATGTTTAGTTAACTTTTAACACAAAATTTTCATGTTACCTCGGTTTAAAAGCCAAAAATAAAAATAAATAGCAAATTAATCCCTAAAATCACGAAATTTGACCAAAAACATTTTGAAGTCAGTAGGTATACATGCACCAAAATCTTTCGCCCAAATCATATTTTAACTCAAATTTTTGATTTATTAGTTATCTTATAACTTTAATAAAAATGCCCAAAATGAACATGCATGCTAAAAGCTAGCTCTGATACCACATGAAAGTCCATAGAACTTAATTAGACTCCTCTAATTAGTTACTAAATTACTTGTTAATTTAGTGTTTAATGATCTATGTAACATGCATGCAAATATAAAGACATTATATAAAAGAAGAAATTTCCTCACATTGAAAATGGAAATAATTGGGCACAATAAGAACTCCTTCTTATTGTTCTTGAGCTATAATAAAGGATGATCCTAGAACAATCTCCAAAGTAGAAGACCTCCTCTTAGTTGCACCAAGATGAAACCAAATAATCTAACCTTATTATTAACTAGATAATAAGATAGATATAATACTACTAATATTAGTATATATTACTACACTAGTAATACTTAGTAAATATTAGTATTATGAGAGTTTAGTGAGAGGAAGAGATTTTAGAGAGATGTGTGAATAAAGCACAAAATGAAGTAGTGAAAAAAAGAACAACTATTGTCCATTTTATATGCACTTTGGCCGGACTTCACGAGTCCCATATGGCCTTTTATTTTATTAATTTATTCTCATGCAAATAGGTGGAGTGTAGGTAATGTGAGAATGATTAAAGCATGAAGGTTATGTCGCAATCAAATGGAGAATTTTGTAAAAAGAAAAGAACAAAATTATTTCTTTCTTCACATGCCATGACCGGCTATGTGTGGCTTATTATGGTTCATTTTGATTTTTGATTTTTGTCCCACCAATACTTATTAATCATATGCTTAATTATCTTGTATAATTAAGTGTTAATCATATAACAATTATATGACACAAATTAATAAACAATATGTACTTAACATTTAAGTGATATTTTACCATTATATCAATATATAATGGGTCCCACAAAGCTTAGTTAATTTATTTTACAACTCCTTGTAAATGTAATTAACTAATTACCTCTACCTCAAAATATATGTAAAATTAAACCTCAACTAATTTAGTAAATTAAAGATTAATTACTAAGTTGGATCTTATTTGATCATATTAAAATAAGATATAAATTTATTAGTCAATTATTGCATAATTGAAAAATAAACTTAATCGAATTTTGAGTTCCAAACTCAATTTCTAACAATCAACTCTCGTACTTATCAAATATATGTAATGGACTAATCAACTGTATCATATACAAATAATTAGTTACTATTTGGGTTTCATCCTATATGTGTGACCAAAAGGGATCAGTTGATCACCGCCGTCATACGACAATAACGTCAAACTCTAGTCAGCCAACCGTTATTGATTTACGTTAATCAACTGACTAATCATATATATATATATAGTCAATAATATCCCAATTATATTCCTTAATGAGATTTATTATGTGGCGCACTATTATGGAGGACACCTACTCCAACATTGGTTCCCATGAGAAGATGAGAATGGGCCTTGGTAGTCAATACCCCAAACATCGAATATTTCAACCTCCAAAAATACCCATTTGAGGCATCTCATGCGTCTGTAATATATTACCCGTCCTTTGACACGCATCACAAGAATGAACAAAAGTAGTAGCATCCTTGATAATAGTCGCCCAATAGAAACCTGACTGCATCACCTTAGCAAATGTCCTGGAAGGACCATGATGACCACCATAAGAAGAGGAATGGCAGTGAGAAAGGATGGCATGTACCTCAACCTCTGGAATACATCGTCGATAAATACCATCGGCACATCCTCGGAATAGATAGGGATCATCCCAAAAGTATTGCTTAACATCAAGCAAAAACAATTGTTAAGAAAGATCGGGATGCATAATTCCCCCAACCAAGTAGTTGGCATAATCAGCAAACCATGGAGTTTCCATGGTAATGGCAAGGTGATCATCGGCGAAAGAATCATCAATGGAAATAGGATCCCCATTATATCTCAAACGAGACAACTGGTCAGCAACTACATTCTCACCACCAGACTTATCCCGAATTTCTAAATCAAATTCCTGTAGTAGTAATATCCAACGAAAAAGCCTAGGTTTGGCTTCCTTCTTAGCCAACAAATACTTCAATGCTGCATGGTCAGTGTAGACTATAACTTTAGAACCCACAAGATAGGCTCTAAACTTATCTAATGCATAGACGACGGCAAGTAACTCCTTCTCAGTGGTAGCATAGTTAACTTGTGAATCATCCAAAGTCTTACTAGCATAATAAACCGCATGTAGCACTTTATCCTTCCTTTGCCCCAAAACAGCCCGAACTGCATAGTCACTGGCATCACACATAATCTCAAACGGTAAATTTCAATCAGGAGACTGGATAATTGGAGCTGAGATTAGAGCTTATTTAATCCTGTCAAAAGACTTAACACACTTATCAGTAAACACAAACGGGGTATCCTTATGTAGAAACTTGGTTAATGGTTGAACAATCTTTGAAAAATCCTTAATAAAACGGCGATAAAACCCCGCATGACCAAGAAAACGTCTATCACTTTTAACATTTACCGGGTACGGTAAGTGCTCAACCACTTCCACTTTAACTTTATCCACTTGGATGCCTCGTCCGGACACCAAATGACCAAGTACCACCCCTTCAGTCACCATGAAGTGACACTTTTCCCAGTTTAAACACAAGATTACTATTCTCACAACGTTGTAAGACTTTGGTCAAATTAGCTAAACTATCAAAATCGGTCTCATAAACACAGAAGTCATCCATAAAGACTTCCATAATAGACTCGAACAATCAGAAAAAATAGCCATCATACAACGTTGAAAAGTGGCAGGTGCATTACACAACCCAAAAGGCATTCTTCGGTAAGCAAAGACATTGTAAGGGCATGTGAAGGTGGTCTTTTCCTGATCGTCAGGATGAATGGGGATTTGAAAGAATCCCGAGTAGCTGTCTAGATAGCAAAAATAGTTATGACACGCTAGACGCTCTAACATTTGGTTAATATAGGGAAGAGGGAAGTGGTCTTTCTTGGTAGCTACATTATGAAAGTCCATAGACCCTAATTAGACTCTTCTAATTAGTGAAAAAATTACAAGTTAATTTAGTATTTAATGATCTATGTAACATGCATGCAAATATAAAGACATTATAAAGAGAAGTAGAAATTTCCTTACATTGTTGATGAGAATAAGAGCAATAACAAATTATTGTCTTAGATGAATTTCTACCAAGCTTAGAATGATCCTCCAAAACCCAATCTTCAAACTAGAAGATCTCCTCGAAGTTGCACCCAAGATGGTATCTAAAAAATCTAAGCTTATTATTAACTAGATAATAATTAAAGATAGAAAACTACTAATATTAGAATATATTACTACACTAGTAATACTTAGTAAATATTAGTATGTTGAGAGTTTAGTGAGAGGAGAGATTTTAGAGAGATGTAAGAATAAAAACACAAAATAAAGTTGTGGAAAATTGAACAACTATTGTCCATTTATAAACACTTTGGCCGGCTCTGCCAAGCCCCATGTGGTCTCTTATTTTGATAATTTATTCTCATGCAAATAGGTGGAGTGTAGGTAATGTGAGAATGATTAAAGCATGAAGGTTATGTCACAATCAAATGGAGTATTGTGTAAAATAAAAAAGAACAATAATCATTCATTTCTTCACATGCCATGACCGGCCATAATGGCTCACAATGGTCCATTTTGATTTTTGATATTTGTCCCACAAATACTTATTAATCATATGCTTAATTATCTTGTATAATTATGTGTTAATTTGATCATATAACAATTATATGACACAAATTTAATAAATAATATACACTTAACTTTTAAGTGATATTCTACCAGTATATCAATATATAATGGATCCCACAATGTCTAGTTAATTTATTTTACAACTCCTTTTAAATATAATTAACTAATTACCTCTACCTCAAAATATATATAAAACCTCAACTAATTTAGTAAATTAACGATTAATTAGTAAACTAGATCTTATTTAATGATATTAAAATAAGACATAAATTTATTAGTCAATTATCGCATAATTGAAAAATAAACTTAATCGAATTTGAGTTCCAAACTCAATTTCTAACAATCAACTCTCGTACATATCAAATATATTTAATGGACTAATCAACTGTATCATATACCAATAATTAGTTACTATTTGGGTTTCATCCTATAGGTGTGACCGAAAGGGATCAGTTGATCACCGCCGTCATACGACAAAAACGTCAAACTCTAGTCAACCAACCGTTATTGATTTACGTTAATCAACTGACTAATCATACATATAGTCAATAAGTATCCCAATTATATTCCTTAATGAGATTTATTATGTGGCGCACTATTGTGGAGGACACTTACTCCAACACATTAAGCCTCCTATAATCAATACACATCCTCCACCTTATCACTAGTCTAGTTGATATGAGGCTCGTTGTTCTCATTAGTGACGATCGTAGTCCCTCCCTTCTTAGGGACTACCTGAACAGGACTGGCCCCCTTTGAGTCAGAAATAGAATATATGATCCTCGCATCTAACAATTTCTACACCTCTTTTCTAACTACCTCTTGCATAGTAGGGTTTAAACGACGTTGACCTTGTCTACAAGGTTTATGGTCTTCCTCTAGGCGGATGCGGTGCATACAAAAGTCAGGACTAATACCTTGTAAATCATCAATGCTATAGCCTATAGCCTTTTTGTATCTTTGTAAAACTACCAAAAAATCAGTAATTTGGCTTTCAGATAGGCTAGCACTGACAATTACAGGATTCAACTCTTGGGAATCAAGAAAAACATACTTTAGATGAGAGGGGAGGGGTTTAAGTTCAGGTTTCTTTACCTTGGTAACCTTAGGGGGGTTACCTAAGCTATAGACCTTTTATAGCTTGCATTCCTCTCCTGTCAATAGCTTTTCTATTTCAACAACCTCTTTATTCCAAGAGCATGTTCTAGCTTCAACAGTGCTAGAAACCAAAGCTATCTCCAGAGGTTCCATGTTCAAGCACAAAGAAAGACATTCATCAACAGTTAAATCAACAATATCGATCCTATGACATGTCTCTTCTAACATGGGGTGTTTCATCGCATTATCTAAATTGAAAGTGATAGTCTCATCCCCTACAGTCAGTGTAAGTCTCTCATTCTTAACATCTATGACTGCCCCCACTGTGTGAAGGAATGGTCGTCCTAAGATGATAGGAATTTGGGTGTCCTCAACCATATCTAATACAACAAAGTCAACAGGAATGAAAAACTTCCCTACTGTAACAGGCACGTCTTCTAAAATCCCTAAAGGGTGTTTAATAGAACGGTCCGCCATTTGTAAGGTCATAGTTGTAACATTAGGTTGACCCATATTTAGCTTTTGACATATAGAAAATGGCATTAAACTAATACTAGCCCGTAAATCACAAAGGGCTTTATTAATAGTTAAACGACCAATATTACAAGGAATAGAAAAACTTCCTGGATCCTTTAGCTTAGGTGGTAAACGAGATTGTAATACGGCGCTGCATTACTCACTAAATGCAACCGTCTCCACTACATTAAAAGACGTCTTTCTTGTCAGTATATCTTTCATAAACTTTGCATAGACCGGCACTTGAGTGATCAACTCAGTAAAGGGGACACTCACTGTCAAATTCTTGACCGCTTCCATAAACCTTCCAAATTGCTTATCAAATTTGGCGCCGTTGCAAGGAAGGCAACAATTTTCTGTTTGTTTTTAATTTAGTTTGCCTTTTTGTCTCAGGGAACTTTAGTTTCTTGAAACCGTTCTTATCCTTCTCTTTAGTCTTTGTTTATGCGCAGGTCTGTAAGGTCCGAGCTCGTACCTTTCGATCCCGAACCAGAAAAGACTCTCTACATCAGACGGAACTTTTGGAAGGAAACTCGTCAAGCAGAAGACTTGAGTACGCTTGACTCTGTCTACGACGATTTTGTTGCAAAAAATCAATCCTTCAAAGAGGATACTTATATTTCTGTCATTACAACAACCATGACTACTCTAGCTGTAACAACCCGAAAAGTACCAATTTGCTTAAGCAATAGCTTATGGATACTTTTCAGTAGAACTTAAGTTTTTAATATAGGAATTTTTGTTCCGAGTCGTATTTTGAAATTCCGCGTTCGTATTTGGAATTTTTGAGAGATTTCATGAAAAGACCGTTTTTGGTCATCTTTGACTTTTCTTGACTTTTAAACCGTCTTTGACTTTTTCTTGACTTTTTAAAGTCGTCATTGACTTGTTATTGATTTTTAAGTCGTCAGAAACTTTTCTTGACTTTTAAGTCATTTTTGACTTTTCTCGACTTTTAAGTCGACTTTGACTTTCGTTGACTTTTCCCGACTCGTCTTGCGATTTTGAAGACCGAAATTTTATTTAAAAAAAATTATATTTTTGATTTATTTTTATTAAGATTTATTAGGATTTATCATAATTTAATATAATTATTTTGAATTTATTCGGAATTTAAAGAATAACTTTTACGGTTTTTAATCGAACGTCATTTAACTATTCCCGACGCATCGTAATGCGCGCAACAAAATCGAAACTCGACTTTGGCATGAGTCACGCGCCCATGTCATCGTTTTCCACTCAAATGAGATAGTTTAATTCTTTTGATTAAACTAATAAGAATATCTTAGATATTTTCAACTTTATCGATCCGTTAACGAAAATTACGCAAATCGAGCAAAAACAGACCCGGAAGTCACCATACCACACGGCTCAAAAAGTACTCTAATAGCCTTGATATTTTAATTACTTTTGATACAATAATCATAATATCTAGATATTTGTTATAATTAACTTTATCGTTAATTATATTTAATCGTTTACCGTAAAATAATTATTAAACGCGAGTCAATTACGGAACAACAATTTCAAAACTCGACACCTTTATTGGTCTATAAACGCACGGCCAACTCCACTCCACTTTACTCACAAACAACTTTTCATTTTACAACAAATCAAAATAAGATCAAAACATCACTTTCTTTAATCGTTCTTCGTGTTCTTCGTCGTTCATCTTTTGTTCTTCATCGTTCTTGAGCAAAACCTCCATAAATCCTTCATTTCTTAATTAAATCCATCCTAATTTATATTTCTAGGATCTCCTCCTCGCTCCCCATCTTCACGTATGTTTTAATTTCAATTCCGTCAAGATCATTTTCAACACTTTAATTATGGAAATTTATATTTAAGTTCTAATAATGTTTTCCTTGTTATTTCTTATAGGGGAAGACTTTGAAGACGAGTTTGGAGACTCGTATATATTGGGTGAAGATTAGTAGAAGGGTTTTCTTATTTTTATACTTCTTATATTTTGGTGCTAAGTGATTTTGGCTAGCTAAGGTAACAATTCCGTTTTACTCGACGAATTAATGTCACATAGCCTTAGTTTTGTTTTTGTAGCTTTTAGTTTTTGTTCATATCATGGTTATTTATGATTTTAGTTAGTAACATAGTCTTTAGTTTTGTTCCTTTTGATTTTGGTTCATCTTTATTTTTGGTTCATGTTTTTGGGTTTTTCTACTTCGTCGAGTGGTCAAGTGTGTAAATTGCGTAAGTCTTTGTATGGCTTGCGTCAGTCACCTCGTAACTGGTTCGCTAAGCTTACTCAAGCCCTTCGTCGTTATGGTTTTTCCCAATCTCATGCTGATCATACCCTCTTTACATTTCGCAAGGGTTCTGATGTTTTGTCCGTGTTGGTTTACGTTGACGACATTTTGGTGGCAGGCAACTCTTCCCTGTTATGCTCTTCTTTCAAAAAATATTTAGATGATTGTTTTCAATTGAAAGATTTGGGTCCATTGAAATATTTTCTTGGTATCGAGTGTGCCCGTTCTCCGACTGGTTTATTTCTTTGTCAACGCAAGTATGCACTTGACATTTTACATGAAGCTGGTTTGCTTGCTGCTAAACCCGTCGACACACCTCTGCCACAAAATCACTCCCTGGCTTCGGATGATGGGCCTTTACACAATGATCCGGGTATGTATCGTCGTCTTGTTGGCCGTTTGATTTATCTCACCATCACTCGACCCGACTTGTCCTATGCCGTTCATATTTTGTCACAATTCATGCATGCCCCACGCAAGGCACATTTTGATGCTGCTCTCCGTGTGCTTCGCTATATTAAAGGACATCCGGGTCAAGGTTTGTTTCTTAGTGCGCATTCTGATTTACAATTATCTGCATATTGCGACTCGGATTGGGCCAGCTGCCCTATCACACGGCGTTCTGTCAGTGGATATATTATTTTTTTAGGTGCTTCACCTATTTCCTGGAAGACAAAGAAGCAGAC
This sequence comes from Heliosperma pusillum, assembly GCA_022085475.1. Taxonomy (NCBI): domain Eukaryota; kingdom Viridiplantae; phylum Streptophyta; class Magnoliopsida; order Caryophyllales; family Caryophyllaceae; genus Heliosperma; species Heliosperma pusillum. The sequence goes on along the minus strand of JAIUZE010011577.1, from coordinate 8,011 downwards.
TACTATCTCACGCTCTTCTGCTGAGGCGGAATATCGTGCCATGGCCTTTGCTTGTGCTGAAATTAAATGGTTGCGGTTTATTCTCGCTGTCCTTGATGTCCCTCATCCGCAACCAGCTCGTCTGTTTTGTGATAACCAGGCCGCTCTTCACATTGCTGCTAATCCGGTCTTTCATGAGCGGTCCAAGCACATTGACCTTGACTGTCATTTTGTCCGAGAACTTGTGTCCTCTGGTGTCATCACTACTTCTCATGTTGGCACTAAATCCCAGTACGCGGATATTTTTACGAAGGCCCTTGGCACAGCTCAATTTCGGTCTCTTTTGTCCAATCTGGGCATCCGCGATCCGCATGCTCCAGCTTGAGGGGGAGTATTACGTGTTAGTGTTAAATACCTATTAGGAAATCCCGTCTAGTATTATTTTCCTATTATCTTAGCTTTCCTATCTTTCCTATTGTTAATGGGTTCCTATCCAGGTCAAGTTACTCTAGTATATAAGCTTTGTAATTGTGAACGTTTCACACAGAAGATACACAAATACATATTTAACAATTCCGCAACTATTTATCATGTTTGATTATATTTTGATTTCTGCTCAGTAATTTCATATACTATTTCACTTCACTCCAACATCTCATAATTTTGCTATTGCTGCCTCGTGTAATAATTAATGATGATTACAAATTAGTGTGTGGTTTATGTTTAATTTATGTATTTTCTATATATATATCCATTATCCAGCGTAAATTTTCGTACTGACTGTGTATTGGAACTTGCAAGAGTCCTATAATTAATGTTTGTTTACAGTCTTTATTACCTCTTTTTTTTTTCTTTTATGATTTATGAAAATACAACTGTTTTAATCGTTTTACTTGCTTGTTGGCTGTTGATTAGTTTTGCTATATTTAATTTTTTACCTTGTATATAATTGTGTGTAGATCTGAGGATTTTCTATGAATCTTTGTATTACTTCATTTCAGTTTTAGTCTCTACGAATTTACATTTCATTTGCTAATTTTCTACACATTTTTGTCTTTTACATTACAAGTAAATGTCATCTTTCTGATTGTTTTGTACCGTAAATCAACTTTTTCTGCTTGTTTCTTCGTGGAGTTCCTTTGGAATCCTTTTTAATTTCTTTATTTTGATGTAAAATCATTTATTTGCATTATATATCAAGTATACAAAATGTTACTTGTTTTATTGCAACATATTCTTTCAATGCCTTGAATCTTTGCTCCAAAATCTAATTTGGCAATTTTCAATCAATATACATAAGTCGATTTAAAAGAAAACCTTTTAGAACCCCGTCCTTTAGATTTCTTGTTTGTGATGTTTTCTCTTTTAGCATGTCTCTTTCCTTTTGTTCATTATCATCAAATCGTTTCGTTGTCAACTAATTTACTTGATGAAATATCTGTATAGGGTGGAAAATGATGGAAGCGGAGCTAATGTTGTGTTCACTCTGGAAACCGAGGATGTTCAAGATGCAGTGAACAAGCCTGTTGGAACAGGAGCAGTTGCTGAAGGTGAAGCAGTGAAGTCGAAGGCGGTGGCCGTTTTGCCAAGCTCAAGGACCCGTATGGCTACCTCAGGGTGATCTGTTCTGTGACCAAGGAGGTTTCGGAGGCCGCTGCTGATGCGCAAGCCTAATTCCATGTCTCACTCTATTCAGGTTGATTACTTCCTAAATAACACTCTCGCTTGAGTTTAGTAACAGTAATTAGTAGTAATGTAGTATTTGATTAACTAATGCGGTGGTTTAGTAGTGATGGTTGTTGATGATGCTTAGCTCTTGAGTACTTAATTGGGGATAAAAAACTGATGTTTGATGACGGTTTATTTTGTTAATGGTGCTTAATTGATTTTAGTGCCATTATCATTTTGGATTTTGGAGATAAGCTTTCACCCCTTTCTTCATTACTTATTTTGCGATATCAACTGTTTTAATCGTGTTACATATATAGACCGATTGTTATTCTCGGCTCAATTTTTGTGAGTGGTGCTTAATTAATTTTAATTCATGATCGCCAGTATTGTTTTGGATTTCGGAAACTTAATTTGTGAGATGAACAGTTAACACTGTTACGTATGTAGTCTGATATAGATCGATACAATTCTCGACTCTGTTTTGGGTTGATTTTTCTTTAAATTAGACTCTTAAAAGTTAATTTGTTAGTGTTGTTTAATCCCCTAATGGTGTTGATTATAGGGTGAATCCTACAATTCTTATCTGTTAGCTTTTACCAACTCAAACACAAAGTGTGAATAGATAAGGTAATTGGTTTTTTTGTTTTTTTCCTTATACAACTGAAGAGTGAAGCGACACACGCACGGTAAGGACAAAATGGTATTTGAAGGAGTGAAGGTGGAGGCCGGGGAGGTGGTCTAGATGATATTAGCCGCTTACATGATTAACTTGCTCATAGATTTGACTCTTATCTATTTGGTGTGAGGTTCTCTTATTTCTGAGTGGTGTGGACATCTTCATTTAGTACGTTTCCTTATATTAGCTCATATACTGCGTCCAAGGTGCACGAGAATTGAAAGGAAAATGAAGGCAGCATTTGGGGAGTAGGAGCTACAAATGTGTTTGAATTAAAACTTCTTAAATAATAATGGATCTGCCTCTTTCTATTTGCATCTCACGGTGTTCATATTTCTTTCCAATCAAATTGGTGATTATTTTCTACAATCTTGCTATTGATGAATAAGATGAGCAACAATGCTTTTTCGCATTATTCTCTCTTTTCCCCTCACTCTCCCTCTTTATCCCCTTTTGTCCCCGATGCCCATATGTATAATGAGGGGTGGATAATAGTGTATCTGACCTTTAAAACAGCTAAAAAAGACTAAAAAGTGTTCTGAGATATTAATTTACATTACTACTTTTGCAGTCAGAAGGGCCACCTTAAGGGATCATCGTGCTATGGAGCATTACGTGATAAACTAAGGCGATGCCAATAATATTGGAGCTGTCACAAAATGGATCCATCGGTGAAATATTGGAGCTGTCACAAAATGGATCCATCGGTGAAAACATTACAACCAACGTAATGCAAGGTTAGTTATTGCTACAACAAATCATAGTATTTGGCAGTGGTTAAGGGCAAGGATGTAGTTCCGGCAAAAATGTTGCTGCCAAAATCATACTGAATTGTTATATATTTTGTGAGGAGTTGTTCAAATGGCTGAGTAATCGAGGCAGCGACAAGGAAAAGGCTGGATCGTTCAGGTTAAATGGGTGATCCTCATAGGTGTGGCCTGCCCAAAAGGGACACGAAAGGGCCATTGAGCAGGTAATTGACTGTAGTGTGTATCTTTATTTGTCTAGCTCTGATGTTACTGCATGAATATTGTTTGAGACCATCTTAAGCTTAAGACGACCTTTTTTTATGCGATGTGCTTCATTGAATGCTAGCTAAAATGACTCTATTGTAAGCTTAAGGCGGTCTGCAGCATGAGTAACCCTTTTTGAATTTATTGTTTTATTATGTTTTGTTAGGTGAAATGCTACTTGTCAATTTTGCCTCACAACCGAAAATGTTTCGTATGTTTAGTGGCTGAATGGTGGGTTAGGGGTTAGGTGTACGATGTCTTAACCATTAGTTGTTACTTAATGTTAGATGACGATAACTGCAATAACGAACTGCTATAATAGAAGCAGTAGCAATTTAGTTAACAATTTTATGTTTTTTTTTATTTAGGTTACCCGTAGTAACCTAGAAAATAACGCCGGCATGGTATTAGATGCAACCTTATATTCAAGAATTTCCAAACAAGTTAAGGCTTTGAAGTCGGGGTTGATTCAGGTTTTGCTTCTTTTTTAAGGCGTTTATCATTTATTATTGGGTCTACACTCTACGTACAGGGTATGTCTTTTGCGTTTAAGCATGTAGTTTCTTTTAGGATTCATGGTTGAATTCTTCTAATACGGACCAAATTTGTGTTGTACTTTTCTATGCTCTTTAGAACTTTGGTTATCTTAGGGAATAATTTGGTGACTTTTGAGTGATAGATAAACATGGCCTGGTATAGGCAATATTTTCTCTTTGCTTTTTGCAACCATATACAACTTCCTAGAATGTTTAAAAACAGAGGAGGCCATAACTGCCCCTGCTTCTTTATCAAAATCAATAACTGAAAATACTACCTGGTCTAATAACCCTTCAGAATCCAGAACTGCTCCATTGAACTTGTGTCAGATATCCATTCGCCAAAAGTTAGAAAGCTAGGTGTATTTATCAACAGACCTTCTGCTGATGAAGTTCTTAATGAAATCACTCCAAATAAACTACATTTTAACACCTTGGTCTTAAAACTAATTGTGCTGGTGATTTTCATTTCTTCTACAATTTGTAACTTTCCAGTTTCCACCGGTTCCAAATTTGGTTATTGTGGTGTACTTCGTATTGTTATTTTCAGGTTTGCATTGGGTTTAAACTGGTCATGACACTTTTGTCATAGTACAAGTTACATATCGACACGTAACGCGCAACCAAACCTACAAACTGATGAGGTCTAAAGTAAAATTGGTAAGTAGAACGCGACTAAAGTATATACTTAAATTGGTTTAGTTTGCATTAAGGTTGGCAAAGATTCGTTGAGAAAGTCGTGACTTGGCTGCACAATTGTCCGCCCTGTTTTTTTATACGTAAGCAATGTGTTACAGTTAAAATATTTCAATACTACCTTTAGATTTTTGTTTGATTTTGTTCGGGTTAAGAGGTATAGGTTCAGGGAGAGGGAGAGAGATGAGAGGGAGGGAGATCGTACATGTTTGGGTTTGTTCAGAATCTTTAGATTGCCTTCGCATATGTCGTGCTTTCGTCATAGATTGATTCTCACTTATATGTGACTAGCTTCATATTTATTACATCATCACGAAATGACCGCATTAGGTTTTATGTTTCTATACCAAGGAGTTTTACGGGCGCCTTTTTTTTCATCTATAGTTTTGTAGAGTAAAACAATACAGTACTCATGCAAGGGACATTGTTCGTTCTATATAAGTAGCTACAATTTTTTTCTAATTTTGAGATGTTTTCTTGTGTTTTAGGAATAATACTGTCTTGCTGTGAAATGTGCTACAATATCTCTTGGTTAGCTCCATTGTCTTTGTATTTTTCTACGTTTTTCCATCATTATCATCACGATGATTACACTTGATTATATACAATAAAACTAGGTATATAATATAGTAAAAATTATAATATAGTAAAAACCCTACACCCTAAAGTCGATGTTCAACTGGAACTCCAAACAATCCCATTGTGCTTGCGAACAAGGTGTTTGATTGTGTATTTTGAACATGGTACTTTTAATTTGTGGGAGTTTTCGTTGTATTTATTTGCAGTTTCTCTTTCTCTAATGTGCTTACATTAGTTGTGTGTATACTTTTTTCCCCGATTATTGTTTATTGCTTTATGCCCACATTTGTCTGACCTGTTGTTATGGAATGGTCATGTTTGTCGAGGTTTCTAGATGATGTTTCCCTCCAATACTTTAATCTTCAGCCTTTAGACGCACCTTCTTTGTTTTGATGTATGAACACTCAATAGATAAGGTGGCATTGCGTGAACAAATTAAAGTTGTCATGTTGTTATTGTTGGTCAGCATTCCTTCCCTCCTTCCCTATACTGACATCTGCATATTTCCGGATCAATTTCCAGGTTGAGGTGGTGCCTAAGTCTGATCAAGTTCTCCTCTCTTTCGACTACAATGTGAATTCAAATACATTTAGTGTCTTCTATTCTTTTGTTTTGGCAGAAACAAAAGCATGGTCAATGTACTATTTGATGGGGCTGTCGAGATTGCTCATTTATCTGACGGTGTTTGTTACCGTTGCTTTAGATCAATTTTGTTAACGGCTTGCCTTCCGTGTCTTCTTTGCTACTACCTTACAACTTGCACGTGTCCATATTCAAAACACGTTAGGTCTGTTACAGCGATACCTAGGGAAAGTTCCCACCTACCCGCTGGCATGTTCTCTAAAACTCGCTTATAAACGTGGTTTTGTTGTAGATCATCGTAATGTTCGCTACCAAAGGGAACAATGCCGCGATTTTCTAAAGGGAAACCTTATCTCTAGGATAAATGTACGATGCAATCACTTAAAAGCGACTGATCCTAACAAATAACGACCAGTTTTAGAGTAGTCTCATCATATTGTGTGTGTTTATCATATAAATAATGTCAATGTCTCACATACACTATTTAAGAATCATGTTCTATACGGAGTATATTACTGGCAAAGTTTTGCTCTTATTACAAGTTGGATGGGATCCACATAACAGAGATATTCGCGAAAACCAAGTCAGTATATCAACGGTCTTTACTCGATTGAGTTCTCTATAAATGTGTGCGCTATCTTGTATAAAAAAAAGCAACTATCATTGCGTTTTTGGTTTATTTCACTATTGTTTTTATCCAAAGTACTACGCTCGTTCAACCCAAAGTTAAACATTTTATTTTGATTCGCACAATTCTAATTAGCCAAGGCTTCGCTTTTTCTCATTACCCGCTTGACATCTCTTACAGTAACGTTTTAGAAAATTCTCTTCATATGATCTACAAATGTATAAGTTTTTCCGTTTCTATTTCAATGTCCGATAACAAGATCGCTAAGTGTATGCCAAATTGGGGCACCGCGCCCGGTAGGGCGCAGAGCAACAACTAGTATAAAATAGAAGACGCAAAGTCCATAAAATAGATAGAATCCAAACGTATATAGAAGACGAGACAGAAGAGGACTCCAGGCGGTGAAGGACAGAAGAGTAGACGGAGACGAACCCTAACTCCGTTCCGACCCGTTTTTCCTCCGATTTTCCATGAGATTTCTCAACCTTTCCTCTATTTTTATTGTTTTTATCATTAGTATGAACTAATTTAATTATAGGGACATGTAATTAGCTATTTGATATTGTGGGTTTATGAGATTGGATTATTGTTTGAATGATTAATTAGTAGATTGGATATTTATTCAAGATTCGTAATTTAATTCTATGATTCATGTTAATTTATTTAGTTTGATCATCTATATTATTTTCGTGAGTCTATTGTTGAATTGAGAGTAGTGTTAATCGAGTTGCAGTTTTCTAGTTCGGTTTTCTTTACTTGAATCTTGTTTGATAATTGAATTGTATGAGGTTGCAGTTTTCTGGTCTTATCTAATTCAATTGACTGGGTGCTCTTAATGCGATTGAGTTTGTCAGATCGATACATGTTTTCATGGTTGAGTTGACGTAATTTGACTAGGACTAAATTTGCGTGTTTTCACGGGATTTAACGAGTAAGAAAGATAAAAGTAGTAGTTTGCTTGTTTCCAAGGGACTAACTAGTTAACCAGTCTATTCAAGGCTAAAGTGAGTCGATGATTTTACCCCGCTATCTATAGAAAATTACATGTTTCCTATTAATTCGCCATTCATAGTCTATCCCTTATAAGATTAGCTACTTTAATTTGTTACTTAGCTTAGCTACTTTTAGTTCGAAACAACCTAAACCAACCCCCCATTATATATTACAGTTATATATATTATATTTAGTTAATCTAAGATAGTAACTTCAATCCTTGTGGGTTCGACCCTTGCTTACACTATCTAATTGGTAGAATTAGTGAGTGAATATAAGTTTAATTTTGATTGCGGAAACGACACGCATCAAATTTTGGCGCCGTTGCCGGGGACTGATTTCCATATTACCTTAGATTATATAATAATTCGTTTAGTTAGGTTAGTTATTTATTTAATTTTTATTTATTTTTATATATTTGTTAATTTTGTTAGTAGGTACTTCTTTGACTTCTGAACATGGTTAGAGCTGCTGAAAAGAGCTTGAGGGAGCATTTATTTTCTTGTGGGGAGACGCCGTCGAGTATTATTTTTCCCCTTTGGAGAAACCATTTAAGCTAAACCCAGGTTTTATCGAACTTCTCCCTAAATTCTTTGGTAATTCAAATGAAGATGCTCAAAAACATATACAAAAGTTTTATTTTACTTGCTCTACTTAT
>JAIUZE010011575.1:0-27890 GCA_022085475.1 Heliosperma pusillum | reverse complement strand
TAATGGAAGGGAACGTCCCAACTTGTCCTTTAATATTTCGGTTTGGGGCTGCTAGGCTTATGTCAAGTGGAGACCTGACGATAAGCTCGGCCCACGATCGGTCAAGACATACTTTATTGGTTATCCAAAAGGGATGTTTGGTCATTACTTTTACTCGCCTACCGAACATCGAGTTTTTGTTGTGGCTAGTGCGACGTTCTTAGAGAAAGAGTTTCTCGAGAATAGGACAAGTAATGGAACCTTCGATCTGTCGGAGATTCAAGAACCAACAACCGAGCAACCAATGGAGGAAACTGTTTCTTCATCATCGGCTGCGGTTAATATTCCTTTGGAACCTAGGAGGTGAAAGTCCATAGACCTTAATTAGACTCCTCTAATTAGTTGCTAAATTACTTATTAATTTAGTTATAATGATCTATGTAGCACATGCAATGCAAAATAAAACCATCCTCACCTTGATATGGAAATAAATATGGGCACCCAAACAACAAGAACTCCTTCTTGTTGTTCTTGAGCTATAAATATGGATGAACACAAGAAATCTCCAAACTAGAAGACCTCCCTCAAGTTGCACCAAGATGACACCAAATAATCTACCCTTATTATTAACTAGATAATAAGATAGATGATATACTACTAATATTAGACTATATTACTACACTAGTAATACTTAAGAAATATTAGTATATGAGAGTTTTAGTGAGAAGAAGGATTTTAGAGATAAGTGTAAAATTGCACAAAATGAAGTGATGAAAAATGAACAACCATTGTTCATTATAAGGCCACTTTGGCCGGACCATCTTGTCCATAAAAGGACTCTTATTTTGTTCAATTTGATCACATGCATTAGAGTGGAGTGTTGTAGTATATGTGATGATTATTTCTACTTGAAATGTCACTTTCAATTTGTAACTAAAGAGTGAAAACAAGAACAACAATCATCACCATGTAACTACAACCATAACCGGCCATCATGGCCTAGTTTGGTCCATTTTGATTTTTGATATTTGTCTCACAAATACTTATTGATCATATGGTTAATTATCTTGTATAATTAAGTGTTAATTTGATCATATAACAATTATATGACTCAATTAAATAAATAATATGTACTTAACATTTTAAGTAATATTTTACCATTATATCAATATATAATGGGTCCCACAATGCTTAGTTAATTTATTTTACAACTCCTTGTAAATATAATTAACTAATTACCTCTATCTCAAAACCTCAACTAATTTAGTAATTTAACGATTAATTACTAAGTTAAATCTTATTTAATCGTATTAAAATAAGATATAAATTTATTAGTCAATTATCGCATAATTGAAAAATAAGTTTAATCGAATTTGAGTTCTTAACTCAATTTCTAACAATTAACTCTCGTACATATCGAATATATGTAATGTACTAATTAACTGTATCGTATACAAATAATTAGTTACTATTTGGATTTCATCCTTTAGGTGTGACCGAAAGGGATCAGTTGATCACCGCCGTCAAACGACAATAACGTCAAACTCTAGTCAGCCAACCGTTATTGATTTACGTTAATCAACTGACTAATCATATATATAGTCAATAAATATCCCAATTATATTCCTTAATAAGATTTATTATGTGGCGCACTATTGTGGAGGACACCTACTCCAACAATCTCCCACTTGTCTGACACAAGTGTGCGTCACCGATTCTCTTGTCTCTTTATCACATCTCCCACTCAACGCAAGGTGTCTTTCAGGTCGCACTTGCGATTGACAATATCTAGAGTGGTTTTCTCGATAGGGAGAGTAACTGTCTGACCGGAAAATCTACCATAGATCTCTTTCCGAGCGTGGCCACGCATTTACAGTAACTTCTCCTCGAGTGGCCTAAAGATGTTTTTACCCAACGTGGGTGGACAATTCCTGTTGATCCATCTACTCTGTATGATGCAGATCACCATGATCCAGAAGAAGTCCATCGGCCTCCTTTTACGGCACGACCTAGAACATCAACCAAAACCAATCGGAAACTGCACCGACTCAGATAGACGGTCGCCAGTCAAAAGAATCGACTTATAGGAATAAGATAGAAGACCCTGCCACGACCAGGCATCAAATAATTGATTTAAGGGTCTCTACAATGTCACTGTCCGACAGAGTGTCATACAGTCTGTCTATGTAAACGACCAGTCATCTCCATGACCCCATGGTGCTGAACCAACCATCGATCGACTTACAATCTAGTCATTTCGAGACGTCACCTAATTGAGTGACTAGGGACAAAATACTAAGTTCATCCTGTTCACTTGAATTGGGTTCAACCTTTCTTTCAACCAATTCGGATAAACAAAGTATTAAAATTTAGTCAAACTAAATAAAGGAGTTTTTAATGAAACTCTAACAATGAATGCGATTATCAAATATTTGGAAAAATTGATACGCTATCAATAATTTCATATCTCATAATCTCTAGCAATTCAGGTATATATTTCAATCCCATTGAAATGACATGACTATCATGTTCAGCCTGCAAAATGCATGGCTAATGGATTAGCAATACTTGCATCTTTCCCATCGTTCTGATTGCTATTTCTCTTTGTCTACGTAATCTCATATTACATAAAACTTTCTGAGTACATGTCTAGGTTTGAATCTAGACTTAGGACTCTTGGCCTAAAGGTAGCTCCCACTGTTTTACCAGTATCATGGGATAGGATATACAACTATAGGAACTACTTCTAGTCCCTCCAATACTGTCGAATCCAAGCTACTTTCATATGCAGCATCATATGATGCAATGTACTCTATTTCCGTTGTGAAATCCGCAATGATAAACTTGCCTGGAACATTTCCAGCGGATACATGACAACGTCAAATATTGTCGTGTCTAGTAGTATTTTTTAGAGTCTTTCGCTCTACTTTTTACGGGTCATTAGTTTTATTTTATGTTAATTTTAGTTTTTGTAATAATGTTAGTATTTAGTACTTTAAGTCTATTTTGAGAGTTAAATTCCGTAAAGTCAATAAAAGTCAAACCCGAAAACCCGAAACCCAAAACCCGGAAATTTAAATGGGCTACCAATGAATCATCAAGGTATGAAGACCAAGCCCAATGGGTCAATGGAAGTCAAGGCGGGGTCAATATCCATGGGGTCAACGAAAGTCAAGAAGGAAAACAAGGCAAAAATTCGGCAGTGCTCGACGCAGCCTGCGTCGTAGGACGCAGCCTGCGTCATCTCTCAGCACGGGTTTTTTCTCATTTTCTCGTCTTGTCTTTTGGAAGCCCACCTTTCAAGGCCCCTAGGTTTGCGGACCAAGGGTATAAAAGAAGATTTCTGAAGAGAGGCAAGGGCATCAAGCATCCAACATACAACATCATATTTTTCCTAGCATTTTCTCTACTTTGTTCTTCAAGTTTGGCTTTTGTAATGGGTTTTTGCTTAGAAATGGGTTGTAATATGAAGACTATGGGTAGCTAATCTTCTTTTGCTTAGTGTAATTTGAACAAGTTCTTCCCTTTTAGCATTGTAAGACCTTTTTAATCCTTCCTTCTCTATTTAATTCCATTTTCCTTGTTTGAATTTCATTGTTGAATGAATTGTTGTTAAGACTAACCATCTTAGTAATTGTTTGTTTGATTAAATTGCTTTGTCTTGATGAATTTGGTTGATTTGTCTTGATAATTGTTGAAGCAACTTGAAAGATTGTAACTTTGGTTTAAAAGTTGGAATCTTTTGAGTGGAATTTGGATTATTGTGTATTTATGACATGGTTTAATGTTTTATTACATGATTCTAGCATGCTTCTTTGGTTTTGTGCTTAAAGCTTGCATCTTTATTTATGCTTATGTTTTAATAAGTATGGGTTTAGTTGTATTGAGTTATTTATGGATGGTTTAATTCATTGGTGGCTAGTTTTTAGAAGTTTGTAGTAGATAATTAGAGAAAGGAAGGAAAGGAGGGATCTTTACTTTGTTAATTGTGGGGTACTTGGGATAATTGCACTAAGTTATTTATCCATATTTGAATCTTTGAGTATTTAGTTAGTGTTGGTAATTTTTAGGCTTGATAATCTTTTCTCATGAAAAACTCTCTTCCTATTTGTTATCTACATGTTTACCATTGTGAATATCATAGTTTGTAAGTAATTCAAGTCTTTGTTTCAATTAGTGTTTTAATTTGTGGTTAGATTAATTAATTTGTTTAATCAGTTTTTAGCAAGAGTCTATATTAGATCTTTAGCATTCATCGCCTTCCCTTGGGTTCGATCCTTGTCTTACCCTTACTACCCTTTACTTAGGTTGGTTTGAGTCTAGATTTGGCTTTATAAATTGTTATTTGATTTAGCTAATTTGCGGATTTAACGACACCGTAAAATAAGCTCGTCAAATTTGGCGCCGTTGCCGGGGAAGGCAATATAGCTAAATATCAAATTGAACTCTTGTTAGTGTCATACTTTGTTTAGATTATTTTTCAAATATTTCTTTTTGTATTGTTTGTAGGTTACTTGGTGTTGAAGTTACTAATTGTGTTGTTGAAGTGTTTTAGAGTTTATGCCTAGGTCACAAAAGGGACTTGGTGACCAAGACATTGACCCGGCTTCTAGTAGCATTTCCAATTGGTTGTTTTCGAACCCCCTCTATAGGAGACCCTTTTGGAGGGAGCCTAGTGAAGAGGAGTTTGAGAACAATATTTTTCAAGAACCACAAGAACAAGTGTTTGTGTCACCACCTAGATCACCACCTAGGAGACCACCACCCTTGAACATCATCTACCCACCCGAAATGGAAGATAATAGAACTATTGGTGAGATCCGGGCAAGAAACTATGAAGAGCAACCGTTGTGTATCGCATACCCTCCCATGGGGGATGTAAATTTCGAGCTAAAGGGGTTCTTTGTTCATAATTTGCCAAGATTTCATGGAATGGTGGGGAATGATCCCAATAGGCACTTGGCCGAATTTCACATGATATGCCAAGGGGCCATCCCTCAAGGAGTGACCGAAGACCAATTTAAACTTAGGGCATTTCCATTCTCTCTACAAGATGCCGCTAAGGAATGGTTATTTTGTCTTCCGGCCCATTCCGTCAATACTTGGGTGGGTTTGAAGAAGAAATTTCTTGAGAAATACTACCCGGATTCGAGGCATAACCACTCAAAGAAGCTCATCACTACCATTGAGCAAGACATGGGGGAAACTCTCTATGACTATTGGGAGCGATTCAAAAGCCTCGTGGCAAGGTGCCCGTATCATGGAATGTCGGGTGATGATCTATTGACGGCCTTCAATGAAGGATTATGCCAAAACGACCAACGGATGATTATAGCCGCCACCGGAGGTGGCATTGATACACTTAATGTGGCCGAGGCCAACAACATTATTGAGAAGTTGGCTATGAACACAAGAAGCTACGGGAGGAAAAATGAAAGGGGAGGAAGCTCTAGAAATGTATCTTCCATGGAAGATTCTCATGCCTCTCAAAATCACAAACTCATGCAAGAGATGGGTGAACTCAAAAGCTTGGTATCCAACTTGGTTGTCAACAAAAGTAGCTCATTTCCTCAACACCCCGAATCACTTGAATGTTCTTATTGTGGAGGTGACCATGCTACAAATACTTGTTACATCATGATTGAGCAAGGAGCCACCATGGAAAGTGTCAATGCCATGGGGTATGGGAACTACAATGCTAGAAACCCAAGTGGTGGAGGAATGTATAACCAAGTGGGAAATCGTGATCTTTTGGGGTGGGGAGGAGACAAATCAAAGAGTTTTGAAAATGGCCAATTCAACCACTTGAGAGCCCAAAATCCAACCCAAAACCGAAACTTAAATTTCAACCAAAATCCCCAAAGAAATTTCAACAACCCAAGACCCAACAACTCAAATTTTCCAAATAATTCTCAACCCCAAAGACAACCCAACCAAAATCCAAATCAAGGGAATTCTTCTTCTCAAGGGAATTTGAGTGACATCTTGCAAACACTTCTTGCCAATCAAGAGAAGGATAGGGAGGAGGCAAGGAGGGATAGAGAGGAAGCAAGAAAGGATAGGGAGGCTAACAACCTTAGGGTGAACAACTTGGAAACCCAACTATCCCAAATGGCCTAAAATTTGTCAAAATCCCAAGCCTCAAGCTCCACAAGATTCCCATCTCAAACCATTCCCCCACCAAGGGAAAATGCTAGTGCCATGACATTGAGGGGTGGCAAGGAGTTGGAAGTAAATCCCCTTGGCAAAGGAAAGGAAAAGATGAAGAATATTGAGATGGAAACCATTGAGATTGAAGACCAAGGAGAATTGGTGGTTAGTCAAGAAGAGATATTGAGAAATGAAAAAGGGGCATCCATAAGCATGGACCCAAAGGGAGACAATTCAAGGAAGGGCAAGGATACTATTGAAGATGAGCAAGTGGAAGAGTACATACCGGAAGTCCCATTTCCTAGTGCTTTGATAAGCACAAGGAAGTATGCCAAGGAGAATGACTTATATGAGACTTTCCGAAAATGTGAGGTAAACATCCCGCTTCTTAACTTGTTGAATAGTGTCCCTAGGTATGCCAAGTTTTTGAAAGAGCTTTGCACACCTAGGAGAAATCCAAAGAAGGGAACCCATAAGGTTAGGGTGAGTGAACATGTGTCGGCCATTTTCAAACAAAATTTACCAAAGAAATGTGGAGACCCGGGCATGTTCACTATTCCTTGCACTATTGGGGGGAAAAGTTTTAAACGTGCCATGCTAGACCTTGGGGCTTCTATAAACGTCATGCCTTTATCTATTTATGAGACCCTAGGTTTAGGACCTTTGTCTAAGACCGGGGTAGTCATTCAACTTGCCGATAGGTCTAGTGTTTACCCAAAGGGCATGGTAGAGGATGTACTAGTGGAAGTCGATAATCTTGTCTTCCCGGCGGATTTCTACGTCTTAGATATGGAATCTAGCTCTAGTGCCACCCCTCTCCTTCTTGGTAGGCCGTTTATGAAAACTTCAAATACCAAGATCGATGTTTCAAACGGGTGCTTGACTATGGAGTTTGAAGGAAAAAGATTAACTTACAATATATATGACTCCATGAGGCACCCGAGTGACCATCAATCTTGTTTCTTCTTGGATATTTTTGAGCCATTAGTGAATCAAATGTATAAACTTTGTGATAGAGACCCACTCGAGGTAGCTTTAACTAATCCCATGGAAGAGGAAGGTTTGCGTTTGTTGTTGGACTTTGATGTGCAGGAATGTCTTGGAGACTTGGAAAGGGAAAAGCCAATAGAAACATATGAGGAGCTCAACGTCATAGAGATGCTGAAAACAGGGCAAGGCAGAGCTCGACGCAGCCTGCGTCACACGACGCAGCCTGCGTCAATGGACGCAGCCTGCGTCCTGCACTGGCTAACTTGTCCGAGTTGTTTGCTTTGAGTATTCCACTCCACAAGCCCCTCCCTTTTATTATCCAACCTCCTAAGGTCTAGTTGAAGACCCTCCCAAGCCATTTAAAGTACATCTTTCTAGGGGACAAGAACACCCTACCACTTATCATTTCAAGCACACTCACCAAGGACCAAGAAGGCAAATTGGTATCACTACTTGAAAAGCATAAGGAAACATTTGGGTGGAGCATAGCGGACCTAAAAGGGATAAGCCCGGTGACTTGCATGCACAAGATACGACTTGAAGTGGATGCCAAACCGGTCCGACAACCCCAAAGGAGGCTCAATCCACCCATGGCGGAGGTAGTGCAAGAAGAGGTAATTAAGCTATTGCAAATGGGTATCATTTTCCCTATTTCCGACTCTCGTTGGGTTAGCCCAACTCAAGTCGTACCCAAAAAGGGAGAGTGTGTATTGACTACCGCCGCTTGAATGCGGTAACATTGAAAGACCATTTCCCGCTACCATTTATTGATCAAATGTTAGAAAGATTAGCGGGGAAAGCTTTCTATTGTTTCCTTGACGGTTACTCGGGGTATTTTCAAATCCCAATCGCACCCGAGGACCAAGTCAAGACCACATTCACATGCCCATTTGGTACATTTGCTTATCGTTGTATGCCCTTTGGTTTGTGTAATGCACCGGGAACTTTTCAACGGTGCATGTTGAGTATTTTCTCCGATATGTAGAAAGGATCATAGAAGTATTCATGGACGATTTCACTGTCCATGGGGACTCCTATGATGCATGTCTAAAACACCTTGCTCTTGTCTTAGAGCGATGCCAAGAGTCTCATCTCATTTTAAATTCCGAAAAATGTCATTTCATGGTGACTAGTGGCATCGTTTTAGGACATGTAGTGTCGGAAAGGGGGGTTGAGGTGGATAAGGCTAAGGTTGACATCATCAAAACTTTAACTTATCCCTCTAACACCCGAGACATTAGGTCTTTTCTCGGACATGCCGGTTTCTACCGGAGATTTATTAAGGATTTTTCCAAGATTGCTAACCCCTTATGCAAGCTTTTGCACAAAGAAGCGGAATTTCTTTTTGATGACAAATGTAGGAAAGCATTCAATGACTTGAAGGAGAGATTGGTCACCGCACCAATTATTCAAGCACCACGATGGGATCTTCCATTTGAAATCATGACCGATGCAAGTGACTATGCATTGGGAGTGGTTTTGGGTCAAAAGAGTGACAAGGGACCCCATGTGATCCAATATGCTTCTACCCTCTTGAATGATGCTCAAAAGAACTATTCCACGACGGAGAAGGAATTCCTTGGTGTGATTTATGCTCTAGAAAAATTCCGATCTTATCTCTTGGGCACAAAGGTGATCATCTACACCGATCATGCCGCCATTAGATACCTTGTGGCAAAGAAGGATGCAAAGCCAAGGTTGTTGAGATGGATTCTTCTTCTAAGTGAGTTTGATGTGGAAATAAAAGACAAGAAAGGGGTGAAGAATGTGGTGGCGGATCATTTGAGCCGGCTAAACCATGAAGGAAGACCATCATGCCCTCTTGAGGAGGTTGAAGGAGGTCTCCCTCATGAGTCACTTTATGCTATACAAGTGGAGGAGCCATGGTATGCTACCATGGTCAACTATTTGGTGACAAAGCGGCTTCCAAGCCATTTCTCTTCTCATCAAAAGAGCAAAGTAAAATCCGATGCCAAGTACTATACATGGGATGATCCTTACTTGTGGAAGTTTTGCCAAGATCAACTTGTGAGAAGATGTGTGCCCGAGAGTGAGATCCCTTCCATCTTACATCATTGTCATGACTATGCTTGTGGAGGACATTTTGGGCCACAAAGAACCGCTAGAAAAGTGCTTGAATGCGGTTTCTTTTGGCCAAGCCTTTTTAAAGATGCCCACAAATTTGTAAAGACTTGTGACCGATGTCAAAGGGTGGGGAATTTGACAAAGAGAAATGAGATGCCACAACAACCTCTTTTATATTGTGAGATCTTTGATGTGTGGGGAATTGATTTTATGGGCCCTTTTCCAAATTCCGGTGGTTATTTGTACATCCTCTTGGCGGTAGACTATGTGTCAAAATGGGTTGAAGCCATTCCTACCCGCACCGATGATGCCAAGGTAGTAGCCATTTTCATTCAAGAGAACATATTCTCTCGGTTTGGCTTTCCAAGGGCTATCATTAGTGATAGGGGGACCCATTTTTGCAACAAGGTGATTGGAGGCCTTCTCAAGAGGTATGGGGTGAATCATAAAATTTCCACGGCCTACCACCCACAAACAAACGGGCAAGCCGAACTCTCAAACCGTGAAATTAAAGGAATACTTGAAAAGACGGTGAATCCGGATAGAAAGGATTGGAGTAAGAGGCTAGTTGATGCATTGTGGGCATATAGGACCGCTTTCAAAACCCCCATTGGCATGTCCCCATTCCGTCTCATCTATGGCAAGGCTTGCCACCTCCCCGTGGAGGTTGAGCACAAAGCCTATTGGGCTATCAAATCTTTCAACCAAAACCAAGATGAGAGCGGTATGCACCGAAAGCTTCAATTACAAGAACTTGAAGAAATTCGCCAAGATGCTTATGAGAACTCTTCCATCTACAAAGAGAAAACAAGAAGATGGCATGATGGGATGATAAACCGTAGAGTTTTCAAGGAAGGTGATAAAGTTCTTGTGTTCCAAAACCGGTTTAAGCTCTTTCCGGGCAAGTTGAGGTCAAGATGGTTTGGACCTTACACCGTCAAGAAAGTGTTTACTCATGGGGCTATTGAAGTGGAGGGGCCCGGGGATGGAAAGCTCCTCAAAGTGAATGGCCACCGTCTCAAGCACTACTTCCAAGGATGTACCCGGGAGGGGGAAGAAGAGGTCTTGCTTGAAGACCCCATTTATCAAAGTTGAAAAGCTTGAAATAGCTAAGTCGAGCCATCGACTCTAAATAAACGGCAAAACATTGTACATACTCTATCCTTGTGAATATTTCTTTGAAGTTTCTTTGTTAAATCTTAGCATTTAAGTTGTTTTAAGTTAGTTAGACATTGCATCAAACAAAATTTTTTTGAAGTTACTAACGGTTTTGTGAAGTTTTGCGAGTTTTTGGCCGCCTCGGGATGCGTGCCACAGATAAAAAGTTCGGGAATCGATGGAATTTGGATATTGGAGGTTATTATGGGCCATTGGAGTGAAATTACAAGTATAGGAGTGTTTGGAGCACTTAGCAAAAATTTTGCTAAGTGCAAAAGCAAGAACCATCCGGCAGTGAAGGACGCAGCCTGCGTCGAGAGCAGATTTCCTTTTATTCTTCAGCCTTTGCCCGTGTTCTTCATAAAACAAAACCCCATCATTCTTCTTTGCTTTTCACGACAAACACCCAAAACCACCCCCAATCCCTCAAAAATCCATCTTTCTCACTCAAATCTTCCAAAACCTTCATCAAAATCAATCCCAATCTTCTCCCTAATCATTATTCTACACTCAATAACCCAAAAATCAATCTCACTCACCCTAAAACTCAGAAAATCCGTCTTAAACAACCCTAGATTTTTTTCCCTAAAATTCGTTTTTTGGGTCTTTTGCTGGGTTTTTAAGGCTACTTGTCGAATTCCTACCTATTTCTAATCATCAAGGAACTTGAATCTTGTGGAAAAGCAAAGGTATAACTTCATACTCGATTTTTTTTCATCAATCTTCAAGTTTTTGCTCGAATTAGGCTAGCTTTAGTCTTAGGTTGAGTTCCCCTTTCCCCTTGCTTGATTGTGTAGTTAGGATTGGATAAAGTTTTCTGAGTAAGGTAAAGAAATTCAACAAACACTAGCTTTTTGAGGTGTAGAAATTGTTGCTCACCAAGTGTTTGTTGAATTGCTTGAGTGAAAATTTTTTTCGAGTGATTGCTTCTTGTTGTTGTAGTGTGTTGTTTGTTACATTTTGCAGAAATGGCACCAAAGATCTCTAAGTTGTTTGGCAAGGGAAAAAATAAGAGGGCCGCGGTGAGTGAGCCCGACACCGAGGTTGAAGCGGTGTTCATGGGCTATGAGAGGATGCAAGCTCAGCATAAGAAAATTTGGGATCAAATATCCACTCACCCTCTTGTAGCAACCAAATTCTTTTGCCCAACCACCCTCCATGCCTTAGGCATGTTCAACTTGACAAGGGACATGCTAGCTAAAGTAGGGCTAGAGGCTTATCTCGAGCCAAACTCCTGGGATTACACCTATAGGAGTTTTGCATACGAGTTTCTAGCAACCTTGTCGGAGTTGGATGTGCCCGAAGGTGAGGAGAAAGCCTACCGATTCCGATTGAACCAAACTTGGCATGAAGCCCCAACTTCCGAAATCCGTCAAATCCTAAAAATCACCAAGCAACCCGTAGACATTAGATGCCCAAGGGGCAAAATGCACCAGATGTGGGGTAACATTGCCGATGACCATGGCCCGTCTAAGGATGCCAAACTGTCAGCCATCACCCACCCCGTACTCCGCCTAATTACTAGGTTCCTTACCACCATTTTCAACTCCGCGGGAGAACCCACCAAAGTGCCGGAGAAGATCCGGCTATGTTTGTGGACTATGCTTCCGGAGGGGGTAGGGATCCCGGATTGGGCCGATTTGTTTTTGAGAGCTTGCATCAAGCATAGGCAAAAATCGGCAAGGGCGAGCATCCATTGTGGGGGGGGTGATTTCTTTCTTGGTAAGGCATTATGAGGGGGGCATTCCTAATGGTCAAGCGGTGAACATATGTAGGGGTTTGACGAGGTACAACCGTCTTGGGCTAGAGGAAGTGCATATGTTTAAGACTAGCAAGGAGCAACCCTTAAAAGGGTTTTGGTTGGGAAGTGACGAGCTAAGCTACATGAAGTTGCCTAGACCTCAAAACAACCCTTTACCTAGAGGACCCGCGGCATGGGATTTTGTTTGTCCTAGGGAGGAAAGTTTGGGGGTAAGTAGTGCGGAGGAGGAGGAGGAGGTAGAAGAAGTGCCTTTGAGGCAAAGGAGGGTAAGGAGAGAAGGTGGTGAGGGAAGTGAGCATTTGAGAGAGGAGATTGAGATCCTTGCAATTGAGCAAGGACCTTCCCAAACCACCAATTTTGAACAACAACAACAACAACAACAACAACAACAACAACAACAACCACCACCATTTCATTTCCAATCACCATTCCAAAGCCACCATGATACCGACACCCCCATGTTTGATGCGGAGGGTCGTTCTAGCACACCCGTGGAGCCATGACAACAACAAATGGCTAACTATTTTGCTAGCACCAACGACGTCTTGGCACACATTAGTGGGAGGGTGGATGCCTCAAACACTTGGCAACAACTTCAAGGAGGTAGGCTTGAGACTTTGGATGATTGGCACAATGTTGTGGAGGGGAGGGAGAGATTGAGAGCGGAGGCCGAGAGGGCTCAAAGTGAGGAATGGAGGAGGATGCTAGACGGGCAAGAGGAAGCCCGCCTATGGAGAGAGCAACAAGATAAAAGATGGCGGGAACAAAATGGAATGTGGGCCACCCAAAATGCTTGGAGGGAGCAAGCTACGAGCCACTTTAACGTTCAAAATGAGCGCCACCACACCTATCTTCAAGACTCCTATGAGGATGCGGTGGCACATGAGGACGTCTATGGCTTAGCTAGCTCTCTCTTTGGGATGTCCATGCAACAAAACCCAGGCTACCCTTTTCCTTACACCCAAGCAACCCTTGATGAAGGCATGGAGCGAAGAAGGCGGATTAGAGAAGAAAGGGATAGGAGGAGAAACCGAGGAGGTGCCTCGGGGTCTTCTCCTTTCGACAATTGATGAGGTAACATTATTTTTTCTCTCCTACAATGAGGACATTGTATACTCTAAGTGTGGGGGAGAAGATTGTACATAGTTAGTTTGTTTTTGATGCATTGTATATATATATATTTTTTTTTATGTCTTTATTTTGAAGAAAAAGAAAAAAAGAGAAAAAAAAAAAGAAAAAAAAAATTGAAAATCCCGGCTAGGTGAAAACCCACAAGGGTGGGCACCTAGGCAAGATTGGGAAGGTGGCCGAGGACGGAATGAAAATCCGAAAGGGCATTCCGGGCAAAATGAAGAATCGAGTTGCGAGCCACCAATGAGAGGAAAGGAAAAGCTAAGGTGAAAACCCGAAAGGGCACCTTAGGCAAAATGAGGGATTTTCAAGAAAAACAAAAAATGAAAAAAATGAAAAAAATTTGAGCATAATTCTTCCTATGATGAGGATTTTGGAGGAATAAGAAGGGAGTTATAAGGAGGAATTTGGAAGGAGGCTAGTTTAGGAACCCAATTATTTTTATTTTTGAGTCACAAAACTTTGTTTCAAATTGGTGGATTTATGTTGGTGGTCGCTTGGTTGTGCAAATTGTGAAGTTTGGGGCCAACCAAGTAACCATGATTTGCATTAGTGGAGTAATAAGGGGGTGATATAAGGAGTGGATTTGTGTGAAGGTTGTTGAGAAAGACCATCTCGCTATGCCTTGGGATAAGGCAAAGATGGTCATACTACTTTATCGGGAGCTATAAGTAGGGAGGAGTTGATTTGAGTCGGAGTAGGTGGCATGTCGTGTCTTTAGTCTTGAGTGATGATATAAGGAGGGGGAGTGAGAGAAGAGTGTCACAAGAATTGAGTCTTTTTATTTTGTTTTTGTCATTGGTGGATTGTTCAAGAGGGAGTATAAGAAGGGTGTAGTGAGGGAAGAGAGGTCAATACCTCCACACACACTTTGTTGAGCTCATGTCATTTGTGCTAATCTCGAGTTTTACTCGGGACGAGTAAAAGTCCAAGTGTGGGGGTGTTTGACAACGTCAAATATTGTCGTGTCTAGTAGCAATTTTTAGAGTCTTTCGTCTTACTTTTTACGGGTCATTAGCTATGTTTTATGTTAGTTTTAGTTTTTGTAATAATGTTAATATTTAGTATTTTAAGTCATTTTTAGAGTCAAATCCCGAAAGTCAATAAAAGTCAAACCCGAAAACCCGAGACCCAAAAACCCGGAACTTGAAGTGGGCTAGCAAGGAATCATCAAGGTTTGAAGACCAAGCCAAATGGGTCAATGAAAGTCAAGGCAAGGTCAAATAATCATGGGGTCAACGAAAGTCATGAAGGAAATCAAGGCAAAAATCCGGCAGTGCTCGACGCAGCCTGCGTCGTAGGACGCAGCCTGCGTCATCACGACGCAGCCTGCGTCGTAGGACGCAGCCTGCGTCATCTCTCAGCACGGGTTTTCTTCCTTTTCTCGTCTTGTCTTTTGGAAGCCCACCTTTCAAGGCCCCTAGGTTTGCGGACCAAGGGTATAAAAGAAGAATTCTGAAGAGAGAGAAGGGCATGAAGCATTCAACATACAACATCATATTTTCCTTCGCATTTTCTCTACTTTGTTCTTCAAGTTTGGCTTTTGTAATGGGTTTTTGCTTAGAAATTGGTTGTAATATGAAGACTATGGGTAGCTAATCCTCTTTTGCTTAGTGTAATTTGAACAAGTTCTTCCCTTTTAGCATTGTAAGGCCTTTTTAATCTTTCCTTCTCTATTTAATTCCATTTTCCTATGTTTGAATTTCATTGTTGAATGAATTGTTGTTAAGACTAACCATCTTAGTAATTGTTTGTTTGATTAAATTGCTTTGTCTTGATGAATTTGGTTGATTTGTCTTGATATTTGTTGAAGCAACTTGAAAGATTGTAACTTTGGTTTAAAAGTTGGAATCTTTTAGTGGAATTTGGATTATTGTGTATTTAGGACATGGTTTAATGTTTTATTACATGATTCTAGCATGCTTCTTTGGTTTTGTGCTTAAAGCTTGCATCTTTATTTATGCTTATGTTTTAATAAGTATGGGTTTAGTTGTATTGAGTCATTTATGGATGGTTTAATTCATTGGTGGCTAGTTTTTAGAAGTTTGTAGTAGATAATTAGAGAAAGGAAGGAAAGGAGGGATCTTTACTTTGTTAATTGTGGGGGAACTTGGGATAATTGCACTAAGTTATTTATCCATATTTGAATCTTTGAGTATTTAGTTAGTGTTGGTGATTTTTAGGCTTGATAATCTTTTCTCATGAAAAACCCTCTTCCTATTTGTTATCTACATGTTTACCATTGTGAATATCATAGTTTGTAAGTAATTCAAGTCTTTGTTTTAATTAGTGTTTTAATTTGTGGTTAGATTAATTAATTTGTTTAATCGGTTTTTAGCAAGAGTCTAGATTAGATCTTTAGCATTCATCGCCTTCCCTTGGGTTCGATCCTTGTCTTACCCTTACTACCCTTTACTTAGGTTGGTTTGAGTCTAGATTTGGCTTTATAAATTTTTATTTGATTTAGCTAATTTACGGATTTAACGACACCGTAAAATAAGCTCGTCAGGACACATGGTGTATCGATTAAGGGGAGGTTATCAAGACTTGGTGATGCAAGGGTGTCTAGAATAGATCCGTGAGAGCTTGGCCTAAAGCGGACAATATCGTACGTACTATTATGAACCGTGGACACCGACGCAGTAGAGGCCCCAACAAGAGGTATTAACGCTTCCGCACAAGAACTGGTATCAGAGCCCAAGGTCGACTTGGGCTACACACAAGAAGAAGCATTAGGTCAAGACTTGAAGGGTGTCTTACACTATAAGGTGTGGAACTTGATATGTCTAGTTTTTATATGATTTTACTCCCTAATTTAGCTCAATTAAACATGATTATTATACTTTATTTAGTATATTTGTGAGCTAATTACGTATTCGAGGTTTATTGCTCGTATTTTCTACATTTTGTAGGAATCTAAGCATTTAGAGGCTTTGTCCTAGCACATTAGCAAGCACCAAAGTTCACTAAGCTAATGGAATCAAGATGGACCAAAGAAGCACATTATGGGAAATGACAAGACCAAACATGAAGATTTGTGAAATGAGTTGATATACAAATTAGAAACCAAAATAAAGCCCAACTTAAAGAGTTCACACAACTCAACATATGGATGCTCTTTAGATGTTAATGGGATGCCAAATGGTGTAATTAACCGAAGAATTAAGGAACTTAATTAAAGACGCATCATAGGATTTCTCAAGCATTTAATCAAGTCTTTAATTAAGTGAATGTACATGGATTAGTGCAACCCTGATCGGGGTCGGGGTGATTTGGGATTTTACATTTCAAGTCATCTCCCCTATTTAAGGGAGAGGAACTGCGACACTTGGGATCATCCTTTTCTTACGCATTTTGTTACATACTTTTACACGTTTCCCATAGAATTCTCTTCATAAATTAGCACAAGTTTCGAGTTTAAGAATTATTATCTTGTTTTAAGTTAAGCTTTCTTTAGTTCACAAACAATTGTTGGTTACATAAGTTATAATTCAATCTTTCCAATCAAGTTATTTGGGTTATTTCTTCTTCATTTTCTAGTTCTATTTCTCTACTGCGGTAATTCTAATTCCAGTTTTATGTTATTATTCACTTAGTGTATCACATTTTATTAACAAGTTATTTCCTATTATAATATTATATTCAGCATGTTTATTATACCAAATGTTATTAGCTTAATTATCAACATGAGTGATGAGTAGTTTCATTTGTCTAGGGATTAAGGAAGCCATGCACAATTAGTAAGTTGTAAGTGTTAAAATAAGGATGAATTATTATTGATAAATTGTTTCTGTCACATGCTTGCATTGTTTTGTTAATCTTTGTTATTTGGCCAATTACATTGATTAAATTTGTTAATTCATTCTATAAGTCGAGAGGCACGAAATTGAATTAGACTTATAAGTAGACCTAGCAAAACTGACCCGACCCGAATAACCCGACCCGATAAGGCTGATCCAAGACCCGAAAGCGACCCGGAATTACCTGACCCGAGGATGACCCGAAACCCGAATTGACCTGACCCGACCCAGACCCGACCCGAACCTTGACTGACCCGAAAGAGACCCGACCCAAAATAACCCGACCCGAAACCAATGAGCTACAGAGAACCCAATTTTAAATGATCCTAAATGACCCAATTTATTGTGATTAGGGGTGATAATGAGACGAGACGGCCCACGTGCACATCAAGCTCAGCTTGGTCCAAGTCGGCTCGTGCGAGTTTGGCTCGACGCGGGCTTGACTAGAAAACTAACTTGATCATTTTGACCTGAAAATGGCCTAAATAAATCGGATATGAATCTAAAATGTCCCGACCCAAAATGACCCATACCTGAAATGGCCCAAACCCGAAACTGACCCAAACCCGAAAGCGACCCGACCCGATCCGAAAGATTGAGCAAACCTGAGATGACCCGACCCAAACTGACCCGACCCAAACCCGACCCGTTTGACCCATTTTCCAGGTCTACTTATAAGCATGTGTTAGTAGATCGACCTAGCCAAATGGAGAGTTCGTTAGGACCCGATCTATGGTTGACACTAATATTGAGAAATGGGTGTCTGAAGCCTAAACAAGTTATCATTATTAAGAATTCCTATGTTTAACATGAACATTTACGTTTTTGCATGTGTGACCAGACTCCCCTAAACTCTTTTAATATTATTGAATTTACATCATATTGTTTTAGCTAAACATCAAAACCAAACCAATCATTAAACCGACCTTGATAGAAGTATATATATATATATATATATATATCTAGATATATATAGATATTATGATATTATATATATAATATATATATAATATAATATATATATATATATATATATATATATATATATATAGCGCAATTCCCGTCTCCTTGTGTTCGACCCCTCGTACTACATTAATTTGTGTAAAGAAAAAATTATCTTTGATTAGGTGTGCGACATAGCCTATTAGAACTCCTATAGCTCAAGGGAGAGCTAATATGTTCACGAAGGCGACATGAGTCTCACGACGATGAGACATGCTATCCAAGAGAAAATCGTTAGCGATCCGGCGAGGTGAGCTGAGACTTAATGGAGGCAACAAAAGCGGTCCAGGGTAAGTCCAAAAGCGGTTGGGGTGGAGCGCTAAGGCACTGGATGTGGACCCAATCCAAAGTATATTTGATGAACAGGAGTATGGCACGCAAGTGTAGCAAAAGTCCTGTGAAGGGACACATGACCCCTAATGGGACAACATGCATGGTGTGTCGAATTAAGGGGAGGTTATCAAGACTTGGTCATGCAAGGGGTATAGAAGTTAGGGTTGCATGGTGAAGGGAATCCTCTATATAGGTCAAGGTCCGATCAAGTTAAGATGATGGCCCTTGGTTTGAGGGAAAGATTTTTAGGGTGCAAACGCATGTCCCACATCTGTAAAATAAAGGTGAAATAAGTTCTTTAAAAGTTTCCACAAATATAATAGTACGAGGCCTTTTGGGAGGGAGAGCAAGAGCAAATCAGTGAGGGCTTGGCCCAAAGCAAACAATATCATACTATTATGAATCATGGACATCGACACAGTAGAGGCCCAAAATGAGGTATTAACGCTTCTGCACAACAAACATTCATATTATAACTTGAGCAATAAGTTTTTTACATATTCTCCTTAAAATTCCTTTATCTTTACACTTAACTGTTCAGCCAACCGTCTAGGTTAATGGTAAGACACCATAAATTAGTGGCGATTCTAGGATTAGCTAATAGGGGTGCGTTTTAAATTCTTTCTTTTTAGTTTTGAAACATATTCTGATAGTAATTTAGGATATTATCTAATAGTATTCTTCAGCCTATGGTAAAAATTTTCTAATTTAGAATAGTTGATAGCCTATTTTTATGAGAAAAAGTGATATAAATCGACTCAATCTAAAAGGTATGAAAATTACAAATTTTTGATACTGATTTACCTGTTATTTGTTTGCCTGTGATTTTGTTAATGGACGTACTAATGATGGAAGAGGAAACTAATTTCTCATTTTAATCTCCTAAAAAAAAACTTAAAAATAAACACACCCCCTCTCACGACAATCGTTAATTTAAATTTGTTATTCATTAAAATATGTTAGTCAATAGTAAATTAAAAAATATTTTCATTGAAAAGTTATAATAGTATGCCAACAAAATTTACACAACTTTGACTTTATTCAAAGCAGATTTAAAAATTATAGAAAATATGAGTATTTTTTAAATGAGGACAATTTGGTAATTGGTTAATGATTATTACGGAGTAGTAATTAGATTTGATTAGGTGTAATACTCCATACATCCATTAATTTGCTTAAAATATGACTAGTGCTTAAACGGATTGAAAATACTACTCATATAAACAAAGTGCACTTTCTTTTTTAATTATCCATACAAAAGAACTTAACAGTAAAGCGTGCTTCTGTGAGAGTAGTTTTCGGAGGAGCCACCTCCTAGAAATTTCCCGAAATGGACATGGGTAAAAACAAAATATGCTGGAAATGACTCGTGAGAGGGGGTGCGGATGAACCTCTTGCACTCCCTCTAAAAAAACGCACCACTTGCCATTAATTAGACCATGTCACTATTAGCCTCACTCTACTATATCTATGCTCGTTTATATTAGTTGGGGATTAACTGTAACATCCTTAATTTTCTGTTCAAAAACTTTTATTTACATTCAAAATTAGCCAATATAGTGATGTTATAATTACTATACAAAGTCTCTTATTACAAAACTGGTATAGACCCCGTGTAATGCACAGTAGGTATATATAGATGCTACACTTTTACACTGTTACACATAAATCTTAAATGGTAATAAATTAATTTATTAGATTTCTTATCCATAATTACATTTTGATTTGAGAAAAATAAGTGAACATACAAAACTAATCAAACAGCTAACGATAACGTTTTGTTAATGAATGCAGTTTTCTCTTACCTTAATCAAGTTGTATTATTTTATAAATTTCACAAATTAGTTTAACAACGTTTTTGGTTATAAAGCTAGTAATAACAGTTTATAATTTTGTTTTATATATATGGAGTATATTTTATACATTAATGAAAAGACAATTGTTTTAATTTAATGAGGATATTATATCTTAATAAGATAAGTCTTTATTTTGTTTCCTTATCTAGTGTTTGCATTTTGGAGGAAAAATTAATGGATAAACTTATTCTTCTAGTATAAGAGGGATGTTTATTATTCAAAATAATCGAAAATGAAAATAAGTTTTACAAAATTTTAGATACAAGTCTCGATCTTGATCGATATTAAATAAAATTATAATAAACTTGCCTAACTCGTACATTTATCATTTATAATGTGATTTTTATATGACATATCTTTAAATTATTGTTAATTTCAATACTCACGCATGTATTACTTTGAATTTTACATGGTTGCTGACTTGCTGCTACTAATACTATTACTACACTCGCGTCTGTTATTGTTACTTTTACAAATGTATTACTTATATTTGTATTTAAATAAATATAAAATATTTTCCATTATTTTCACTACCCCGCATCTACTACTATTATAATTATATAAATTATATCGGGATCACAATATCACATGATGTCATAGTTTTTAATTAAAGTAAGTCATGTAACTTTTTTTTCATAATATTCCTATTTTCCCAATTATGACCGCACTATTTTCACAATTCGATAAGGCGTAAAGATGAGCACGTTCATTCATATTCATCTCCATCCAAATATCTTATTTTTCTTTTTGTGAATGGTTGACCTCCATGTTTTTGGAATAGCTCAGGTAAGGAAGACTCCGTTTCATCTTTTGTTCCAAAATCTAAATCTTTAGCCTTTGTGTCGATATGCTCTTCAAAATATTGCGAACAAAAATTTGATATTTCTTCCACTAAGAAAGCGTTGCAGACGATAGACCCTTCGACTCTTGCTTTATTACCAACTTTTTGTTTCAAGTGATTTAAAAACCTACATTGTATAATAATGTTAGTTGAATATTCAAAATATTTTATTTAATTTTTTATTTCATTTGAATAAGTACGTATGTAATTTACCTCTCAAAAGGATACATCCACCTATATTGTACTGGCCCTCCAACCCTTGCTTCATAAGGCAAATGTATAGGTAAGTGTTCCATTGAGTTGAAAAATGATGGCGGAAATACTTTCTACAACTTGCAAAGTATTTCGGCAATGTTGCTCTCTAGATTTTCAATGTTTTCAAGTTTGAGGGTCGGGGCACACAAATCACGAAAGAATAGACTTATTTTAGTTATTGCACTCCATACATCTTTCGGCAATAAGTGTTTCAAAGCCACAGGTAGTAATCTTTCCATGAAAACGTGACAATCATGACTCTTCAACCCATGAAGGATATGATCATGTCGATCAACACACCTACTCAAGTCGGATGCATACCCATCTGGAAACCTCAAGTTACAAATCCACTCACATAACACTTTTTTTGAGCCTTATCAAGTGCAAATGGCAAATGCATAGCCATAAGTGTTTCAAAGCCACGAGTGTGGTCTTTTGCATAATAGTTTAACGTCTTCCCTTGATTTTTCATTGTCGCAAGTTTTATTCTTATTATTCATGACCGTATGAATCAATTGCTCAAAGAAGTTCTTTTCAATATGCATAATATCCAAATTGTGTCGTATTAACAAATGTTTCCAATAAGGCAAATCCCAGAATATACTTCTCTTAAACCAACCTAATTTATTGTCTTTAAACTTGTTCAATTCACTCTTTGTGCACTCAATACTAGTAGGATAATCACGAATCTTCTCCCAAATTTCAAATCCGTCTAGGAATAGAGGAGGGGTGTCATTTTTTTTGTAATATATTCTTGAGAAATGAGGTTTTGTTATACCGAAATCCGTGGTTAGGCGATAAGAATAATTGTCGGTGACAATCAAACCAAGACACCTTATGACCCTTAGGAAGATAAAATACCTTTGATTCTTCCATACAATAAGGACATGCAAGGAAGCCGGCCGTGGCGTAACCAAAAAGCATGTCGTAAGCTGGAAAGTCATTGATTGTCCATAAAAGAGCGGCTTTGAGTTGAAAATTTTGTTTCTTGGACACATCGAAAGCGGGTACACCAACCTCCCACAACTCTTTCAACTCTTCGATAAGAGGTTGTAAGAAGACATCGATGTGACTTTTAGGATTATTCGGCCCCGGAACAATCAATGAAAGGAACATAAATGGTTTTTTCATGCACAACCATGGTGGTAGATTGTAAGGAGTGAGAATTACAGGCCAACATGAATACGTTTTCTCAAATTGGCCGTATGGTGTAAAACCATCTGTGCACAACCCAAATCTAACATTTCGAGGCTCACTAGCAAATTCCGGGAACATTTTGTCCAAATGCTTCCAAGCCTCACTATCGCTTGGGTAGGCAAATGTCCCTTGTACACGAGGGTTTTCTTCATGCCATCTCATAGCCTCCGCAATATTTCTAGTAGCATAAAGCCGTTGTAATCTTGGACCTATAGGAAGGTAGAATTGGACTTTTTTCAGGTATTTTTTTCCCACTTGATAGTGTTGGCTTGTACCTATCTTTGCCACATTTCTTACATTTATCAAGCGACACATCTTCTTTCCAAAAGAGCATACACCCGTCCTTACAACAATGAATTTTTTGATAGGGTAGTTGAAGAGCTTTGAGCAATTTTTTGGTGTTATAATAGGTGTGGGTCATCACATTTCCCCGAGGTATAAAATCCTCAATCAAGGAAGCAATCTTATCTACACATTTGTGCGATAAGTTGTGCTCACATTTTATCTTAACAACCCTTGCAGCTGCTTGTAACACCGACACATCGCTCCCCTCATATAAAGGTCTCTCCGCCGCATCTAACATATCAAAAAAACTATTCAACTGAGGGTGTGGAGTTTCTTCTTCACCGATAGGAGGTTCCTCCATATGTTCTAATGCACGGTCACCTAAGGCATCTATTACCATCTCTCGATATGGTCCTCTTATGGGAGATTGAGTAGTGTTTGGTACATTGTTTGGTATTTTCAAGGAGTAAGGCTCACCATGACACACCCAATCATAATAATTTCCCGTAAAACCTTTACTAATAAGGTGTTCTTGTACCACGAATTCAATCAAGTATTTCAAATTTTTGCACTTTACACATGGACATCTAATTAGTTGTGAATTCCTAAATTCATCTCGAGTTTTAACATATTCAAGAAAACTATTCACCCCACATACAAACTCATACTTAACCATTGTAGAGTCTATTGATCGAATACGAAATAGGGGGGGGGAATTGAGTATTAAAAACTAGCCCCACTTTTTCGATTTATATGATATGTAATTAATTATTTGATCTTATGAATTAAAATCAACTAATTAATTAATCAAAGTAAGCGCGAATAACGAAATAACGAAAAGTAAAGAGATAAGAGAGAGGCACACGATTTTTGAAGTGGTTCATTTTCACACGTTGAAACCTACGTCCACTATTCTCGATTAATAATTTTTAGTACCTTTCTACGGATTACAAAAATTATCAACGCACTCGTGTCTCCACACGATGATTAAATAACTCAGGTGAGATCGCTAACTACTCTAGTACTCTCTTACGCTAATCATAAGTACAATATAACTCACACAGTTCCCGTTAAAGAATTGTAAGCTTATAATAATGTACTATTATCCAATAACGTATTTCACTCAAGCGATTGATAATAATTGATGCACGAATCTTTTGAAAAACAAACTCTAAAAATATTAAATATTTGCTCAAAGGTTTGCTTTAAAACGATTTTGGAAAATCAACACAAATAAAATAAATAGCCGTGTGATGTATTGTGTTTCGTGTATGTCGTGTGTTTTACAATTGATATGTGAAGGAGTATTTATAGTAATAGAAGCATAGTAGATCTAAAACCCTAGTATAATATTTAATAAAGATACTTATCTTTCCATAAAATAATATTTGCTTATCTTTTAGAAATATCTTTATCTCAAAATATTATTTGGTTTATCTTATAGAAATATATTTATCTTGATATCTCAAAATATTGTTGTAAAGATATAGTAGAATCCTAGATGAGGTAAACTAAGGAAACAACCTATGGAGGCCGAAATCCTCTAGCTCACGAAACCCTAGGAGGCACGCAACCCTAGGTGGCACAATACTAGGTTTCCACGAAACCCTAGATGGCTCCAACACTAGGTGGGCTAATTAGGTTAACAACAAATTGAGATAGAATATATTAGAAACCCTAGGTAGCATGACAACCCATAAGTTGTATTACTAACCGATAGAATCTCATAAATATATTCTCTATTAAAATAATTGATAAATATAAAAATAAAACTCTTTCACTTTTGAAAACATTTCAAAACATTTTATTTCCAAAATCATGCATCAATATTTTATCATTCAAAATCATAGGCTAAAGCGATAACTTTTGAACATAAAATCTCTCGAATGGAATAGTTACCGAATGACGACCTATACTATCTAATCTTCACAAAGATCTTCAGTCTACGGATCATCTCTTCATCTTGATCACAAAGACCCTCCATCTCGAGTCTTGTGTAGATTTATGTAGATCTTGTTTGAAGCGATTTTCCTTAAAGTTATGCCTGGTTAGCTATAACTTCCAAGTTCACTTCCAAAGTTATTCCTGAAGTTGGTATAACTTTGTCTCACAGACTTTATCAAAGTTATGCCTAACTTTGATCTTTCTTCTCATAATTGTTGCTAGCTATAATAAGACTAAAGCACACAATTACACGTATATGATATATCGAGTAAAACATATTATTACGTAAACACATGTCATTATCAAAACTATCAAATTGGTCCAACAAATTCCCCCTTTTTGATGATGACAAGTCTCATATGATTTCCTCAAGATGTCTTCTTAACAATGTGACTAAGTATGGTTCCCCCTCAACAAAGCACTCCAAAGTTATAGCAACTTTGATCGCAAGAACAAAACAACCTAGCCAAAGTTATAGCTTGAGAGAATTTAAGAGATAACGAGTCTTGACAAGGAGCAAGCTTAAGCAAAGACTCAAATCATATCATTTCTTCCCCCTCTTGGCATCATTGAAAAGACAAGATCAAAGACATGAAACGACTAGAATAACACATGTCAAGGCAAGAAATAGATATGCAAAATACGCAATATAAGACGATATATATCAAGCAGAATAAAGTGCAAATGTTGATTAAACTACAAACCACAAAATATATTGTTAGTTGCCATTGGGCCGAATAGACAATGTCAAAATAAGCCAAATGGGCCGAATAGGATTAGTAGTTTAAGAGATAAAACAACCAAGGATAGAAAAATCAAGGCATTTTGGGTTGACGGATTTTGTTAGGATCGACATAACCGGGCCTAGTGCGGTACTCAAGAGTGGAGAGACGGTCAAGGCAATTTGACACATGAGAAGCTTGAGCGGTGAGGCAAACATCAAAGTTCCGGACTTTTAGCGAAAGAGCCTCCGTCGCATCGTATATAGTACGCATTCCCTCACGCATCTCCGTCCCGCTCTTAACCCACGACCCGCCTTGGCTCACCAAGAAAGTCATCCTATCCCTTTGCCTATACGCCTCTTGCTTACAATCGATAATATTTCGTTCCAACTTAGCAAGGCGATCATCCACACCATCCATCCATGTCCTCATCTCATGACTCACCCCCGACCCACCTTGGTCACGGGTTGAGCCCAAAGAACCCACGGCCACGGCTTGAACAACCGTGTCCAAAACCGTCTCAATTTTCTTATCCTGCGCATCCAAGCGCTCCATAATACTACCAATGAACATATCTAATTTTGATTCAATCACAGAAAAATCAGCCCCACCCGACTGCATACCAACCGTACCTCCCTTCACCAAAAACAACAACTCCGGACCATTAGCATCAAGCTTCATAAATTTCAAGAACGTATCACACATCTCATCTTTTACCGCGACCCCATAATTTTGCACATTAACAACTCCCTTTGACTCAAAGAGCCGAGACAACCACATGCCATACGGCAAGTCAAGAGTAGAGTAAAATTTGTCTTCGGTCACCGAGAAAGCGGTTTGTGAAATACGATTAAAAACAAGAGAAGGTAAATTAACCCGATTGCCTTCCAACCAATGCTTAACAACTAACATCTCATAGCATGCAATTTTATCACGTCCGCCCCGCCGCGGAATCACAGTATTCCATAAAAAATTTAACAGAAATTTCAGTTTAGGAGAAACACTACCCGCCAACACGCAACTCGACACCGTCGCCCCAACATCAAAATACTGCTTACCCTCCAGCTTAGCCATGTCCGTCAGTTCCTCCCATGACGTACTCGGATTGATTTTGATTCCATCATCAGGAACCGAAAACAGAGTACAAAAGTCCGTCACGGAAATCGAAACTGAACGGCCATTTATGACGGCATGCAAGACTCCATTGTCTAAAGAAACAGAAGAAAAGAACTGGATTACCTCAATCGGATACACCGGACCCGAAAACTCAGCCACCGTTTCCCATTCTTGGAAATTCAGAAAATCCGAAAAGAATCCCAACGCCCTATACTTGTCACACCAAGCCTTAGGATAATACCGACCACCGTGTATTCCATATTGAGCAACTCGGTTCACAAGTTTTCTTTCGTCTTTTGTAAGACGGAGTTTATCAATTCCCAAAGATGTTTCTTGCGGCGAAAAATCACGAAGAGTTACCCGTGTGGTTTCCTCAATAACCGTGTCAATGGTTTCGGTTGTGGCTTCTTCTTGGAGTCTTCCTTTCCCTTTGTTTAACCGTCTTCTCTTAGTACCCTCGAGACCCGCACCCGACTCGGTTTGGTTTGGGTTGGGTGATTGTTGTGTGGGAGGAGAAGAGGTATTTTTAGGCATGCTTGGCTTGGGGGTTTTAGGATTTGGGTTTTTGGCGATTTTTGATCTAGTAGAAGCCATTGTTGAAGGTTTGAAGGTTTGGGTATTGTGTGTTGTTGTGGGTGCCGTGAGATTGATGAAGAAGATAGTAAAAGTTGGTTGAGTAATGAAGTGGTAAAAGTAATAGGTGGAGAAGGGTAATTATGATTGTGTAAGATGTAGGGTAGCTTTTGTACTTAGGCACATGTTGTGCCGGCTCCAATCCCCTATTTTCTCTTTTTTTTTTTTTTTTTTTAATTTGAATTTGGGTAGAAAAAGGAATCTTGGGTGATTAATTTTGGGATATGGTAAGGATAGAGTTTGGTAAATAAAAGATATGGTAAGGATATTTATTTGAGAATTTCGGCCAAAAAGAATTACATGGGTAGAATTTTGGTTTGATTAGGAAAGTGAATAAGATAGGTTTTTGGCAAATAATGTGGTTCATAATTCAATTTCCATAAAACACTTAATATGCAAGATACTCACGTAAAATATATTATATTAAACACAAATATACTAGCAATGAAATATGCGGACACAGTCATATAATCTCGTCTTATTCTAGCCAGTCACGCAGGTGCACAAAATAAATAAGATGAATTTAATTGCTACCGATTAAACCAATTTCCAACCGCAAAATCTCAAAACGTCTTCTCGCTAACGCCTTTGTTAAAATGTCAGCCCATTGAACATCAGTACTACAAAATTCGAGTTTAATGTTGCCCTTTT
>JAIUZE010011574.1:0-15584 GCA_022085475.1 Heliosperma pusillum | reverse complement strand
GAGGTAATGGTACATTTTTACCGCCAGCAGCTTATACCCTTTCACGGAATGAGAAAAAAGAGTTTTGTGCATGCTTGAATGGAATTAAAGTGCCACATGGTTATTCGTCCAACATTAAAATCCTTGTGTCGATGCAAGACCTAAAACTCACCGGGTTAAAGTCACATGATTGCCACACTTTGATGCAACAATTATTATCCGTGGCTATTCGTTCCATTTTACCTGAAAAGGTACGATATGCTATTACCAGATTCTGTCTCTTCTTCCAGTCCATATGCGATAAAGTCATCGATCCCGA
Organism: Heliosperma pusillum; assembly: GCA_022085475.1. Lineage (NCBI taxonomy): Eukaryota > Viridiplantae > Streptophyta > Magnoliopsida > Caryophyllales > Caryophyllaceae > Heliosperma > Heliosperma pusillum. Next base: position 15,286 of record JAIUZE010011574.1, on the reverse strand, counting down.
TGCTGCGGATTCATTGCAGGACCTCGTTGTCACCTCTCTTTGTCATTTTGAAATGTATTTTCCACCCTCTTTCTTCACTATCATGATTCACCTGACCACTCACTTGGATAGGGAGATTTTGTACCTTGGGCCCGTGTACTTGAGATACCAGTATCCTTTCGAAAGATTGATGAAAGTCTACAAGGACTATACATCTAATCGGTATCGTTCAGAAGGTTGTATTGCTGAACGTGCTATATTAGACGAAGCTCTTGCATATTGTTACGCTCATCTCTCTCCTGAGGAGTCAATTGGCGTTCCAAAGAATCGTCATAGTGACTGGATGACCGGAAAAGGTATTAGGGGTCGGGTTGAAAAAATTGTGTCACGTGACATGTTACATTTAGCACATACGTATGTGCTAAACAACGAAGATGAGGTGCAACCTTATATTCAACAACACAAAGATGAGCTCAAATACGATCACCCAAACACGAGCGAGATGTGGATTGCAAACGAGCATAAGAAGACATTTGGAGAGTGGTTTAGGAATGTTGTCTTGGAGTATAAGAATTTGTATGGTGATGACATCTCTCCTAGGTTACTATGTCTTGGGTTAGGTCCAAATGCCAGGGCCACTTTTTTCAGCGGTTTTGCTATTAATGGTTATACTTTTTACACCCGCGAGCAAGATGAGTTGAGCACAAGGCAAAATAGTGGTGTGAGTTCTGAATTTGAGGCAATGCACTTTGCTACTTCAAAAGATAAAAACCCTATTTGGGGAAAATGCCTTTATTATGGTGTTATTCAAGAAATATTGGTATTAGATTACATTGATTTCACAAGACCTCTGTTTCGATGTAACTGGGTTGATAACAACAACAATTGTGTTCGAAAGGATAAAATGGGATTTACGTTGGTCAATTTGGATAAGGTTGGCAATAATAAGGCTGATCCTTTCATAATGGCATCCCAAGCTAAACAAGTGTTCTATGTCACCGATCCTATGGATAAGAAATGGTCTGTTGTACTATCTATAAGGAGTAGACGGGGTGCACCCGATAATGATGGGGATAATGATCAGGATGTCGTGGTTGAGGGAATGGATCACTCTTCCACTGTATCTTATTTCGACAATGTTGACACTGATCATGATAACATTGAAAGCATCTATATGCGTGATGATCATGGTGAAGGTATTTGGGTTAACGAAGAAACTATGTCGGGCAAGAAACGTCCACGATCCTTAGGTGGTTAATAATGTGAGGTATTAGCTTATATATTTGTTTTTTTTTAGTTTCTGTTAGTTTCTGTTATTTTTTTAAATAACTATCTTTCTGATTTTTTTTAATAACTTAGGAACGGCATAGTAATAACAAACGTAAAGCACTGATACTTTATTAGCTCGAACAAATTTGCATTTAGGAACCATAGCGAAAATCTTACAACCATAGCGGATATAGACACACACACTTGACACTCGATCAACATCTATTATGATAGGCTGATACAAGACCACACGCCCTAAAACCCCATTACACTGCTATTATGATAGGCTGATACAGACACACAGGCCCTCCCGGCCATCATACATGACCACAGGCCCTCCCATCCCATTACACTGCTATTATGATAGGCTGATACAGACACACACACACACTTGACACTCAACATCTAACACAGGACGTTGCTTGGAATTTTTAGGTGTACATTGCTTGGAAAACAGCCACAACCTGGTTGTAGGCATCGACGATTTCTGAATTGGCCGACTGCTGACCATTCAAGATGGTCGGATACGCCACGTGGAAATAGTCGACGGTATTCTTCAGAAGCTCGGCGTCCTCGTCTGTAGCTACCCAGAGGTATGGTTCGACTGTTGATCTATTCGGAGCAACCCAGTCGCTCTTACCATGGCCTCTGAGTTGAAACATATTGCCAAGCTTAAATGCTGATTCTGCATCTGCAAGTGATGTTCCAAACTGAATGAGTAGTATCCCTTTGAATCCCCAAGGCGTCCATTGTGCCTTAATTCTGCTGACCGAGTATCCCAGCTCAATAAGCTTATTCCTCAAAGGAGTAAAGCTTTTGGCAACAAATTTTCCATCGTCCAAATGGCATGGGGCATTCATTAGGACACAGTGATATGGACGAGCAACATTTTGAGACATTTCAAAAATAGACAAGTAATTGGATGGTTTTGGTTTGGTTTATTTGCAGTGAGTATTCTTTTCTGAATTTATAGCATTCAGTGTATTGTCTTTAGTTTTTGTTAGCTTTGGTCATTGTTGAAGATTCCCAAATTATTTAGCTTTTGGTCATTCATTATACAGTCTCCATGTTTTGGTTTCTTTTGATATTGCAGTGTATAGTGCTTATGATATTGCTGTCTTTTTTGGTTTCTGCTGATTATTATTGCAGTGTATAGTGCTTATGATATTGCTGTCTCTAATTATAATTAAAACAAAAATAAAGGTAAGCAACAACAACGGTTGTTGTAAATATACCCGTTGTTATTGATTATCACAACGGTTATTAATCACAAACCGTTGTCATAGTGTTTATTAATTACAACGGGTAGACTACTTTAACCGTAGTCATTACTCTATCACAACGGTTTGTTTATAATAACCGTTGTCAATATTTGTTATTAAGATTTTTATTATCATCTCCCTTATTAAATCAGGTATTATTTTTATCAACTATTTCTTATTAAGATTTTCTAGCTAGATTGTTCAATTCTTATTATTGAATTCAGTGTATTGTCTTTAGTGTTTGTTAGCTTTGGTCATTGTTGAAGATTCCCAAATTAGTTAGCTTTTGGTCATTCATTATACAGTCTCCATGTTTAATTACTTCTTATTATTGAATTTTGGATTTTCTGAATGTCGTTTATTATTGAATTTGTGAATTAGTTCAATTCTAATTTTGCTTTATCGATTGAATAGCTTTGAATTGAATTAGTTTAGTTTAATAACTTCTAAACTTAAGTCAAAAAACAAATTAACGTATCAACATTAATATTATTAAATAATAAGTTCAAACGGCGCCACACACAAATGGCGCCAAAACAACCAAACAACTACAACCAAACAACAACAACAAACTAAATTGAGTCCGGGTAAATCTCCCGGATAGCTGCCACCGCTAAAGCATATGCATCAATCGGGTCAGCCTCGGCCAGAACCAACCCTTCCCACTGCTCTACATGGGTCACTTCAAAGAGGTCGACCCCATTTTGGAAACGGTGACGGTCATGTTCGGAAGCCACCCATAGATATGGCCCAGGCTGGTGGTCCGTGCTCTCAATAAAATCTTTTCGCCCATGCCCGGCCTTGTCAAACATTCTTGCCAGTTTGAATGCGGACGCACGATGAGCATCCGTCATCCCAAACTTGAAAACGAGTTCCCCTGTAAAGTACCTGCGATGATAATTTGGCCACATCTTCCTGATTAAGTAACCATTTCGAATAAGTGTATCACGGAGTTTCTTGTAGCTTTTACACACAACGTAGCCACCCTCAATATGAGAAGGCATTTGTTTCATGATGCAAGCATATGGTTTAGTAAAAGTTTCAGACATTTTGTATGGTTGATGTTAGTATTGAGGCTGGGAAATTTTGTATGGTTTAGCAAATATGTTATTGATTGGAGTTGGGAATTTTGTATGTGGTTGATAACCTTGTATTGAGGCTGTATTTATAGAGAGTTATTTATTGGAGTTATTGAGTCACATGCAGTTATTGATTCACATGCATGCATTGGTTCACATGAAGGCATTGATTCACATGCATTTACAAATCCCAAAACGACTATACATTCACATGCAGTACGTTATTGATTGAGTAAATGTGTGAATGTATATATGCAGTTACATTTCCTATGTAGTCAATGCACTTACTGCAATATGCAGTAACTGTCCACAACGGTTATAAACAAAGGCTCGTTGTGGTTAGTAATAACAACGGTTTTTTAACAAACAATCGTTGTTATTTCTCTATCACAACGTCTATGATGAACCGATGTCATTACTCTATCACAACGGTTGTGGTCAGGAAAACCGTTGTGGAAAGGAATAACAACGGGTTGTTTAACCAATAACCGTTGTTATTTCTCAATATTATTATTTTTAATTAAAAGATATTGCAGTTCAAACCCGTGAATAAACAACAGCAGAACAAGCATTGATTAAAGCATCCATTGAACATCATCAATGGCAGCATAACCCCTCTATAAATACAACCTCAAAATCCCTCCTTTAAATATTATTACATAACCCTAATTAATTACTCCAAAAATTAACATCATCAATGGCAGCAGTTAACCTTCCCAACGATGAGACGACCCTTACAAAATTGATTGCAGATGAGGAGGAGGCTCTTGCCGTAGTTCCCGCTAATCATCACCCATTGATTAAAGGATCCATTGAACATCGAAGGGATTATTGGATTGAGAGGCGTGAAGCAGTCCGACTTGTCAACCAAGCGTCGTCATCATCATCGTCCTCTGGCTACCCACGTCGGCCTTATACTCGCAGGTTGGATGCCGCAAGAGATATGTTGAGCTGTACTCGTCCTACCTTATCTCCACATGCAAGACGTGTACTTGCAGGCATTGAATATGTTATTGCAAAATACGAGGTTAATGATCCGGAAGTCATCAGTATCATCAATATTGTTCCGGATTGTTGGTGGCAGTGTGAGAAAAGCTTTTTACTCTTAACCGGAATTGTTCCTGATTATTTAACATCTTTATTTATTTGATGTCGGATGAATGTAATGTACTTTAATATAAAATCTAGGTTATTCCTAATGAAATCAATGAGAAAGAATGTTGTTTAAAGTGTATGTTTGAATTGTTTGATCAATATTCCGTTGATATTTTGATCTACTATATATATATATATAGAAGTATATAAAAAAGGGTTTAGGGTTAAGGGTTTAGGGTTTAGGGTTTAGGGTTTAGGGTTTAGGGTTATTTTGAAGTAACACACGTATACTAATAATGATACTTAATAATTAAAATTGATCTGACCCGAAAATGATACTTAATAATCATCACGCGGATAATAAATAAAGATTTCTATCGAATTAAATTAAATAACCCGATACTAGCTAATTAAATTTGGGTCGGACAGTTTCAGGTTTGTGATGCAAAAACGGCCCGACGACTCGATATATAACCTCATCCGCTAGCATATTAACATTTAAATGATCGAATTAAATTAAATTAAATGAACAGACACACGAATAAACAGACACGAAAGCCGAAAGGACACGGCCCTCGCTCGCTGCTCCCTCACCCAATTAAACTAACCCGGTAAAGTTACATACCCTACGAATCTAACCAGATCGGAATATGGCCTATTAACCATTTATTTGTTGATAAAACGTATGTACATACACAATAATATATATATTATATATAGGTGGTAAAAAAGCAATAAACCGTCCTTTTAAATTAATTTGAGCATATATATATATGTATATCAATATATCCGTCCCTTTTAGCGTACTTGAACGAAGTCGATCGACCCCATATATATCATTATTTAATTTGGGAAACATTGACGTGTATATATAATACTTGCATGTGCATTGATGAATCTGTTATTATTGCAAAGTAGTACGAGGTTAATGATCCGGAAGTCATCATTAAGTATTATATATCATCAATATTATCATCAATATTATTGCAAAGTAGTACGAGGTTAATGACACGTGCCCCCGACCCAAAAGCGATCGACCCGAAGTACGTAGCTACTAGCTCTAGATAGTGGATTGCCCGATCCGTAACTGGCCACCCGATCAGTTTCAGGTTAGCTAGTGATGCATGATTATAATAACCAGGTCCTTAATTAAAAAGAAAATGACCCGATTCGAGAATCACTAGACTCGATATATATATACCACATCCGCTTGACCCGGAAATTATCGACGACCCGCCCGATTATAAACATTCCCGAAACAGACACGAAAGCCGATTATAAACGCTCCGACCCGAACCAAACTAATAATAATAACTAACCCGATCGATAAAGTTATTAATTACAAACCCGCCGAATCTAACCCGATCGGAATTGATTCCTAGGCCAAACCCGATCCGAGCTAATAATTAAACGTAACTTACGCCTATAATATAAAAATTTAGAGCAAAGTAAAATAAATTAAATTAAATTTAGAGCAAAGTTAAATAAATTAAACGGAATTAATGAATTTATTTTCGTGCCTCAAATTTTAATACCGCGCGCGCGTATCTGAAAAATTTAAAAAAAATATACATAATCTATAAACACGGTTCTTTATAATACCACCGTTGTTATTACTTTCAACAACGGGTCATATTAAATAAACCGTTGTCTTAGTGTTATTACTTTCTACAACGGGTGTGCTTTAACCGTTGTCATTACTCTATAACAACGGTGGTTTGTAGGATAACTGTTGTCAATATTTTCTCAAACATTATGGTAAGAAACCCTTTAGTTTCTCTTAATAAAAAATAATTTACAATCCTATAGAGTAAATTAAACACACGTACATTATCATCATCATCCTCCTCTTTTACAATCATCCTCGTTTACAACACAAATCTTTTTGTTTATTATCATCATCATCCTCCTCGTTCTCTTGATCATCATTTTGCTCGTTCTCTTTGTCATCACCATGTTCTCATTTTCTTTATCATGTAATTTTTGTGTTTCGTCTTTAGGGTTTTAAGATTGAAGTTCATCTTTTTGTTTTCATTTTCTATTTATCGTTCTCTTTATCATCTAGTTTAATTCCTTTCTAAGTTTTTAGAGTTTTAGAATCTCTGCATGACTCTTTATTTGTTCAGTTACTATTTCATTCATTTTAAGGTCTTAGGGTTTTAGAATCGATGTATGCATGACTCTGTTCCGTTACTATTTCATTTCTTTTGAAGGTCTTAGGGTTTTAGGATTACATGGTTGAAAAACGGAAAAGAGTAGAAAACAATGATAAGGGGGGTAAGCCTGGTGAGAGGGGTGCTTCGAAGTGCCCTGCAGCCCTTGCAGCTATAGCGGCAAAAAAGCCGATGGAAATAAAATGGAGTGTGAAAGGTGTTCCTAATGGTCCAAATGCTGGCCATTTATCCACTTGGATTGGAGTTACAACCAAACATTTTGCGCCTATTGATTTAGATGATTTCAGGAATATAAATCCTTCATTGCAGAAGTTACTCTTGACCCGTATAAAGGTATGATAATTTCTTTAGCTAAACACCATTTTATTTTGCATAAGTTACTATTACATCAGGCAGGAAGCCGTATAAAGGTTCGTATAAATTGATGATATTAGACAGCCGCTTATTAGTATATATGATGATGATGCACGAAGCTTTCGATATTCCCGACTGCCATGATAAGTATCTATTACGTAAGGCAGCGGCAGTCTTAAGGCAGTGGAGGTGTGACCTTGCCAAATTACACTTGTATGTGGACAAGGAGACGGGGCAGATGCATAAGAGCCCACCGACAAAGTACCCCCACATCACTCAGCAACAATGGGATAATTATAAGGCGAATCGAGCTACTGAAAAGTTTCAGGTTAAGTATCCATGTCATATGTTTACATTTTTGTAAAACTCTACTTAAGGTTACATTTTTCTAAAAGTTTCAGGTTACATTTTTCTAAAACTCTACTTGTATCTATAATTTTCTAATTGTCTCATCTACTTGCGATTTTATATGATTTGAAGAGCGTTAGCGCCAGAAATCGTGCTAACATCTCACAGAAGCGTGGGGTATATTATGGTTCTCGAGGCGGTTACAGATTGATAGAAGAAAATCTCGTAAGTAGCATCTATATATTAGATTTTTTTAATCATACTTGGACTTGATATACAGGTATACATATATTATTTTTGAGTTAACGTGTAGGTGTCAAAAGGTGTGACCGACTTGAATCGGCACGTAACTTATAAAGAAGGGCACACGCCTAAAGGATCCCGAACATGTAACGAATATGATCAGGAAGTCTTGGCCAACATAGTAAGTATTATTTTATTAAGACGGGTTTTTAATAACTTTATTGTTCAGTTCTTGTATGTCTGACTATCTATTTATTTTAGTAACAAAAATAAAATTAAGTTTATTTAATATATTATAGGAGAATGTTCTAAAGGAGGTTGCGGAAGGGAAATTCACTCCGAGTGGTCGTGACGACGTTCTTGCTAGAGCGATCGGCCGTCCCGAGCATCCAGGTCGATTGAGGGGCGTCCCATTACATGTCGGAGTCACGAAATATTATGGGACAACTAGCCCGAAAAAGAAGAAGAAAAATAAAGGGAAGGCTGACATGGTACCATTTGTTATTGTCATTTAAAATTCACATGTTATTGTTTTAACAAAATGCTGATTCTACATTTTAGGCGTGCAGGTTCAGTTATTGGCCTCCGTGATACTGAAGATGAATTCTGGAGGCAAGCCTTCCGAAGAAGAATTGAAGATGATGGAGGATGTCATTAAAAAGGGTGAGGTAGTGCAACAGATTGGTCAAGAGGCAGACACTACTACCTTGCCAATACATGAGGAGACGGCTGAGAAGATGGGTGAGGTACCTACTGCTGCCGAGGTTTTAATACCTCAAGCCGATAAGGTAAATATGACTTTTTTTTTTTTTTTTCTGCATTTGTTCTTTCCAGCAGCCATGCCTTTGATTGGTTTATTTTATTAGGTAAATGAGTTTGAAGAGGGGACGCAACTTGAGGAGACGGGTGAGGTACCTAATGCTGCTGAGGTTTTGATACCTCAAGCCGATAAGGTAAATACGACTTAACCATTTTGAACCTCTGCATTTGTTCTTTCCCGCAGCCATGCCTTTGATTGGTTAATTAATTTTATAAGGTAAATAACTCTGAAAAGGGGACGCAACTTGAGGAGCCGGCTGAGAAGACGGATGACAATAATGAGGTATGTAGATTATAAGAAGTTAGTATGAAGATGATATAAGAAGAGGTTTAGATCATAAGAATACTAGAGAGAACATGCTGAGTTTTCAAAAACCCTTGTTGTTGCTTATCACGCACAAAGTGACAGTCTATACGCAAGTGTTTGGTTCTCTCATGGAACACGGGGTTGAGAGAAATATAATCAGTATATGCTGTCAGTGCTAAATCAGACTCTGCACTGTAGAACAACCCTGTATTTATAGTACCATTCAAATATTTGATGACTAGGGCTGTACACCGGTCCAAACCCGACCCTGCCCGGACCGGACCGGCTCAACCCGCAGACCGGCTTTCACTGATTTGCTGACCCGCAGACCGGACCTTGGGGCTTGGGGACCGGACCGAGACCGACCCTTAGGTCCGGTCCAAACCCGGATGACAACCTTGACCGGCAATATAGAGTAATAGTGTTCAAATCAATCAAATGTGTACGTAAACAAATAATATAGCGTCTTATGCCCCTTGCCGCCTTATATAAACTTATTAAAAACAATCTCTCACAGTCTTAAAAATAACAAATAATATACCAAAATCAATGAACAATTCAACTAATCAAGTATTCAAGTGTCTAATAAAAAACTTTAGAAATTAGAACTATCCGATCGATCTACGATCCTTCAAATCTTCAATGATAAGCAACGTCGAAGACTCCAAAGTCCGAAAAATCGTCATGGTCCGTCAACAATTGTTGTATTCTCCAACTCTAGTCAAAATAAATAAGAAGTTTAAAATACAAAACAATAAGTCTATTTAAAAAATTTAGTGATACACATACACTAATAAGTAATAATAATACTAATATATATATTTAAAATAACTTATAAAAGATGAGTAGCTGACCTTGTTCGAATTTTTCTAATTCTTTCAACTTGTCCTCCACGTGAAGTCCACTTCCGTCTCTTGGACGAATCCAATCTTGGGTACATAAAAGCGCTTCCACAAGCTTTGATAACATAAGATAAATAAAATATAAAACGATTATGATATGACTAACATAAAATAAGTTGTATAAAAGTAATGGTAAGAAAGAATTTAATTAGAGATCACCTTAGAAGACAAAGAACTTCTAAATGGAGTGAGGTGACGACGACCGGCACTAAATGTGGATTCTGAGGCTACCGTAGAAATAGGCATTCCCAAAACATCACGAGCCATGCGTGCTAAAATTGGATACCTATGACCATTTAATTTCCACCATGTCAATATATGACACCCTTGCTCATGTTCACCAGGCATCTCATCCAAATACCTATCAAACTCGGACTTAGAATATCCACCACCATTACCTCTTAGCCGAACTTGCATTTCAATGGATTTTTTGAAATCTAATAAGTCATCTTGTCCAACGGTAGACTCTAAATCGTCATTTTGAGTAGTAGAAAAGCCATACAATCGCCTATACTCATCAAAAAGATCAATTGCTTTTTTGTACACTTCATCTTTCAACTTCTCATCTTTAGGTGCCCCATATATACGAGTGAAAGCAAATTTTAATCCCACTAACTTCACTGTGGGATCAAGAATAGCACCCATATATAGTAACACATTCATTTTCTCCACATCCCCCCAATACTTGTCAAACTTCTCCTTCATCGTAGATGCCATAACTCTAAAATCCACATTATTGCTTTTACCCCACTTATTTAATTGTTCAAGGACACGAGCAATGTAGAAAAAAGTAGAATTACTAGAAACATACAATGAACCAGAAACGTCATCTGTCAAGACTTTAAAATCTTCCAAGAATTTTACCAATGATTCTACAACAAGCCAATCATAATCGCTAGGACAACCTGAATTTTCAATTGTCTCTTCAATTAGATTGCCATATTCATCTACATACTCAACACTTGAATCAAGGTCATCACCACGGGGATTAATCGGAACATCAATATCACCAAATGCATCCTTATATTTCAAGGCAGTATTTAACATGGTAAATGTAGAATTCCATCTAGTAGGACAATCAAGAGATAACTCTAACTTACATATTGTATACTTGCGAGCACATTGTTTGAAGTATTGTTTCCTATTTGGGGAACTCAAAGCAAACTTAACCGCATACCTTACCTTATTTATGGACTTTTTATTCATTTTCAACCCATCCCATACAATAAGGTTAATTATGTGGGCTGCACATCTCACATGCATATAATTCCCTCTAGCGACTAAGTTTTGCTTCCTTTGAAGAAGGTTTTTCAATTCTACACATGCCGTGTCGTTTGAACTAGCATTATCAACTGTCAAGGTGAACACTTTATGCTCCAACCCCCATGATTTAAAGCAATCCTCAAGAACATTAGCAATATCTTTACCCTTATGACTATAGATCGGGCAAAAGACAATGATATTCTTATGATAGGTCCAATCATTATCAACAAAGTGTGCAGTTAAACACATATAATTGATTTTTTGAATGCTTGTCCATGTGTCAGTGGTAAATGATACTCTTTGACATGACTTTATAAACAGCTCTTTTAGTTTTGCCTTTTCATCCAAGTAAAGTTGGTAAACATCTCGAGCAATAGTAACGCGGGATGGAATTTTAAAGGAAGGACAAGTTACAGTCATAAGACGGGTAAAACCGGGTTTTTCAACAAACCTAAATGGCAACTCATCAACCACAATCATATAAACCACAGCTTCCCTAACCTTGTTCAAATCCAAAGTCCAACCCCTTAGATGGCCTTCCCCGTCGTTACCAAATCTATCAAAAACTAGCTCAGTTTGTTTCCCTTTTTATTTATTTATAGGGGCATCAGGATTAGCAGGACAATTGTTCCAATGATTTTTTATATTTTTTGAACCATTTTTATTACCATCCGACGCAAATGTTTTATTCTCACAATAAATACATTCAGACCTTCGCTTACCATGTTCCATGTAATCACGAAAATGCACCCAATAACCAGCTTTCCTATTAACTTTGATATATTCACACCTTTCAACTGGAGGCCGAGGGTGTAACAAAGCATTCCGTGATTGCTCTTTAGGTTCCGATATATAATCATCGTCACTTACATGAGTTTCATCACCGTCTAAATTGACGCAAGATCTTCTTCTTTTGTGTATTGTACTCTCCATCTACAAAATATAATTCAAAATTTATTTATTTACGAATTACGATAATGAATAATGATACTAACACGCAGAAAACATTACACACTACACAATAATAATCAATGGTACACCGTACACGTATGATTGTATGAATAAAAATCAGTCGAACTGCATGCCGTACAGCCATTCTCAAATTCATGATATACTAACACACTATCAGACAATCAGTACAGCACTAAGCCACTAACACACACTATCAGACGATTAATATAATTCATGATACACTAACACATGACAGCACTACAGCAGTATAGCACACTATGATTGTATGAATAAAAATAATGGTACAGCCGTCAGCCGTACAGTATGACACATTGGCAGTTGGGCTTATACCCACTAACAGACTACTACACGTCTACACTCTACGGTCTACACTGGTAGGGCTTATACCCACTTTGAGTCTTTGACAGTACTTTAACAGTACACTAAACTATCAGAATATTGAATTCAAGTTCTAATTATCTAGGTTCTAAATTCTAATCATCCAAGTTTTAATTATTCATGTAATCATATCATACAAGAAAACAATATATAACCAAAATTCTAATCATCCAAGTTCTAATTATTCACAAATAAAGAGGTTGGAGATGAAAAAAAGAAAGAAACGTATGATTGTATGATGTATGAATGTGGAGGTAGTAAGGGATTAGGGTTTAATATAAATAATAAATCATAATTACTTTATTTCCTATTTATGAGGAGGTAGTTTAAGAGGTAAATATTTAATTGGATTTTGGAAGATTAGAATTTGGAAAGTTGGAATTTGGAAATTTGGAAATATGACGTCCGGTCCATCCACCGGGTTCACCGGGTCGACCCCGGTTTAGACCGGCTAGGACCGGTGGACCGGTTCTCAACTTTGCTCAACCCGCAGACCGGACCTGAGGCTGACCGGTCCGGTCCGGGCAGCTCCGGTTCACCGGTCCGGGTGAGATTCTGTACAGCCCTATTGATGACATGTAGGCCAGCATTCAAATGAGGTACCCTAGGCTGTCTTAGAAATTGGCTGAGATGCTGTACTGCATATGAAATATCTGGTCTGGACATATTCAAGTATAATAGCCTGCCCACCAACAATAAATACTTGTAACTAACTTTCCATTATATACTCAATATAGATCATTTATGATATCTATTATATTTTGGTATTTAGTAAATAATGTGTATTCTTCAGGCCACAAATAAGCGGGTAGTTCTTCTCACCGACCCTTCATCCGAGGATGTGGTTCGTGTAGCCCGGGGTTTCATATACCCAAAGCCCAATGACTCAGCGGAAACCATCTTGGTTCATGGCGTACCACTCTTGCCGAAGCATGCAAAAGTGGAGATAGTGGGAGTCGCGAAGGGCTGTGAAACCCGTAAACTGCCCGTCCCAGTCCGCGACGACCTTCAAATTTTGGCAGATGCGGTTCACTGTTTTCTCCAATGGCCTGAAAGCCACATTTTCCTGGCTCGTGATCGTAAAATTCAACAGAATATAGCCCGAGTTAGAAAAATACATCTAATTTAACCCGCCTTTTGTCTTTGTTCATCACCTTCATAAATAGTGAAATTTATATGTTATATTTTTGTTTTGTAGGTAACAAAAAACATGGATAAGTCTAACTCGATAGACAATAATCTTTCTACTACCTCGTCAAAACAACAACTTGATGAGGTATTTAATCAATTCTCTTTATATTTTAAGTTCTACTATCGCCTCATCATTGAAAAAGCAACTTAATTTAGTTAGCCACATGTAGGTTTTGAAAGGTAGCACACCGCATCATTTCCCCAAGCTGAAAGAGGTCAGGAGTCTATCCCGTACTAAATATGATGGGAACGTTTACATGGAAAAAGTACGAACGGTGACGATGCTGGACCTTTATAAGGAGGCTGGGAGACGCATAGCAAGCGAGCAATTAATAATTATTCCGCTCGAGCATGATATTGTAGCGGTAGAACGTCAAGCAATGCTGGATTGAGAAATTCTAGCCATTTGGGCTGGCCTTGCCGAGATTGATGTCCAACACCTATATGTTTGGATGAAGTAAGTTTCTTAATAAATTAAATCATGCAGTATTCTAATATTCTGACTAAGATATAGTGTTTTTAATATCGGAATTAAAACCGTCATGTAGGTACAGGGGCGGACCGGGGGGGTCGCACAGCACCGCACGTGCACCCCCTCGGATTTTGGGATTTGTTTTTAAAAAAAAAGATTTACATTAACTATATATAACATTTCCCTGCCATATTGGATAAGAATAGTAGTTTGGTGCATTGGTTAAAGTCTTTGTATGTGGGAGAAGTGGTGGGGGTTCAAGCCTTCATAACTCCTTTTTGGAGTAATTTATTTTTTGAAACTATATAATTTCCCCTCAAGTCTCCCATCTTTGCTCCAAACATTAAAATTCCAATTTCCGGATTTCGTACTTTGATTGTTAATTTCAAATTTTATTTGCTTTGACGACCAATTTCAATTTGTTCACTTTCATTTTTGTAGTCTAGATTGTTAACTCCAAGTAATCTATGAATCTATGATGAACTTAATTTATCAATAATTTTGTTATAAGACTATGTTATCTATTTATACTATGAATATTGATAACTTAGTTCTTTACTTCTTCGACGACCGATATCAAATTCAAATTTCCCAATTTGTAATTTGATTGTTAATTTCAAATTCTATTAGCTTAGACGGCCAAGTTCAATTTGCTCAATTCAAATTTTGTAATTTAGATTGTTAATTACATGTTCGATATGATGAATTTAACTATTTAATTTATCAATAATTTTTTTTTGTCTATTTGTACTATGAATATTTTTTTTTTGTCTAAGTGATAACAATGTTGTATTGAACTATTCAGAACCTGAAATCTGGCTTGTTCGATGACATTAATTTCATTTATTTGTTTTTTTTTTACGACCATTGACTTTTAACACAAAGAAAATTTTTACTTATTAGTTTTTTTTATATTATACGCAAAAAAAAAAATTATTTAAATGTGCACCCCCAATTATCAAGCTCTGGGTCCGCCACTGTGTAGGTACTTGAACTCGGTTGTGATCCCCGAGACCAATAATCCACTTGCTCAATACGGATTCCTGTGCCCAAATGTTTTATCTATGCATATCGGGATGTTTTCGTATGAAGAACGTATAGATTATATTGCTGCGGAATTGGCGAAAAACAATAAGCTCATTCTTGCCCCTTATAATGAAGTCGGGTAATATATAATTA
>JAIUZE010011573.1:0-62184 GCA_022085475.1 Heliosperma pusillum | reverse complement strand
ACAATCACACCTAGTAAACTACAATCTAAACCGGCAACAATGGCCTAGGTTTGGTCCATTTTGATTTTTGATATTGTCTCACAAATACTTATTGATCATATGGTTAATTATCTTGTATAATTAAGTGTTAATTTGATCATATAACAATTATATGACTCAATTAAATAAATAATATGTACTTAACATTTTAAGTAATATTTTACCATTATATCAATATATAATGGGTCCCACAATGCTTAGTTAATTTATTTTACAACTCTTTGTAAATATAATTAACTAATTACATCTATCTCAAAACCTCAACTAATTTAGTAATTTAACGATTAATTACTAAGTTAAATCTTATTTAATCATATTAAAATAAGATATAAATTTATTAGTCAATTATCGCATAATTGAAAAATAAACTTAATCGAATTGGAGTTCTTAACTCAATTTCTAACAATTAACTCTCGTACATATCGAATATATGTAATGTACTAATTAACTGTATCGTATACAAATAATTAGTTACTATTTGGATTTCATCCTTTAGGTGTGACCGAAAAGGATCAGTTGATCACCGCCGTCATACGACAATAACATCAAACTGAGTCAAGCCAACCGGTTATTGATTACGTTAATCAACTGACTAATCATATAATAGTCAAAAATATCCCCAATTATATCATTAATAAGATTTATTATGTGGCGCATATGTGGAGGACACCTACTCCCCATTCCCACGTGTTATGACACAAGTGTCGCGTCACCATCTCTGGTCTCTTTATCACATCACCACAACGTAGGTGTCTTTCAGGTCGCAACTGGTGATTGACATACTCGAGTGGTTTTCTCGATGGGAGAGTAACTGTCTGACGGAAAATCTACCAAGATCTCCTCGAGCGTGGCCACGCATTTACAGTAAACTTCTCCTCAGAGTGGCCTAAAGATGTTTGTACCCAACGTGGGTGGACAATTCCTGTTGATTCATCTACTCTGTATGATGCAGATCACCATGATCCAGAAGATGTCCATCGGCCTCCTTTTACGGCACGACCTAGAACATCAACCAAAACCAATCGGAAAATGCACCGACTCAGATAGACGGTCGCCAGTCAAAAGAATCGACTTATAGGAATAAGATAGAAGACCCTGCCACGACCAGGCATCAAATAATTGATTTAAGGGTCTCTACAATGTCACTGTCCGACAGAGTGTCATACAGTCTGTCTATTTAAACGACCAGTCATCTCCATGACCCCATGGTGCTGAACCAACCATCGATCGACTTACAATCTAGTCATTTCGAGACGTCACCTCATTGAGTGACTAGGGACAAAATACTAAGTTTGTCCTATTCACTTGAATAGGGTCCAACAATCTATTCGGATAAACAAAGTATTAAATTTAGTCAAACTAAATAAAAGAGTTTTAAATAAAACTCGAACAATGAATGCCATTATCACATATGAAATAATTAATACAACATTCAATTATTACATATTACATAATCTAAAGGAATTCTGGCACACGTCTCAATCCCATTGTGACGACATGACCATCATGCTTAGCCTTTGATAAAGGGTTGGTTAAAGGATCAGCAATGTTGTCATCTGTCCCAACCTTACAAATGTCAATTTCCTTTCTGTCCACGTAATCTCTAATTACATGATATTTCCTAAGTACATGTCTAGACTTGTTACTAGACTTGGGCTCTTTTGCTTGAAAAATAGCCCCACTGTTATCACAATAAATCGTGATAGGATATTTGGCAGTAGGGACTACTGTTAGTCCTTCCAAAAATTGCCGAATCCACACAGCTTCCTTTGCAGCTTCAGACACTGCAAGGTACTCTGCTTCTGTTGTAGAATCCGCTGTAACGCTTTGCTTGAAACTCTTCCAGCAAACAGCTCCTCCATTCATCATATAAACGTAGTCGGATTGGGATTTCATATCATCCCTATCTGTTTGGAAACTGGCATCTGTGTAACCCTTTACACGTAACTCAGTCTCGCCTCAAAACACTAAGAACGAATCCTTGGTCCTTCTCAAGTACTTAAGGATGTTCTTTACGGCTATCCAGTGACTCTCACCTGGATTTGCTTGGTAACGACTTGTCATGCTCAAAGCATATGCAACGTCGGGACGAGTGCCAAATCCTAATACATGATTGATCCACAGATGCTGCGTAAGGGATCAATTTCATGCGTTCAATCTCCTCGGGTTTGGTAGGGCACTCTGACTTGCTCAAAGTGATCCCACTTCCCATAGGAAGAAAGCCTCTCTTAGAGTCTTTCATGTTGAACCGATCAAGAATTTTATCAATATAAGTTTCTTGACTTAATGCTAGTATCCTTTTAGATCTATCCCTATAGATACGGATACCTAAGATGCGCTGGGCCTCTCCTAAGTCTTTCATTTGGAAATGTATTCCTAGCCACTCCTTTACAGAAGTGAGCATTGGAATATCATTCCCAATGAGTAGTATGTCATCTACATACACGACTAGAAAAGTTACTTTACTCCCACTAAACTTCATGTATAAACACGGTTCCTCACACTTCGAGTGAAACCATTTTGTTTATACATGATCGAAACGATGATTCAACTCTGGAGCTTGCTTAAGACCATAGATGGATTCTCTAAGTTGAATACCTCTTAGGTTGATGGATCCACAAAACCTTCAGGTTGTGTCATGTACACTTCCTGTTCGAGAATCCCAACAAGAAGGCGGTTTTTTGACATCCATTTGCCAAATCTTATAATTATGAAATGCGGCAACCGCTAAGATAATCCTTATGGATCGAAGCATGGCGACTGGGGCGAAGGTTTCGTCATAGTGAAGACCATGAACTTGGGTGAAACCTTTTGCCACCAATCTAGCTTTATTAACATCATTATGTTTGTCTATGCCACTTTTGATCTTATAGATCCACTTACACTGAAGAGGTCGTACCTCCTTGGGTAAATCAACCAAGTCCCATACTTGATTGTCGTACATAGAATCCATTTCGGATTGCATGGCTCCTAGTCATAGCTTTGAGTCGGGACTACAAATGGCTGCTTTGTAGGTAGTAGGTTCGTTACTTTCAAAAAGTAGCAAATTATAGTCATCACCTTCCTCTATAATACCAAGGTATCTATCAGGTTGATGACTAATTCTGCTTGACCTCCTAGACAAACTAAAGGTTACGAGAAGAATGACCGCTACAGACGAGAGGGAACGTTTTCCTCGAGTCGCGTTTTCGGTTTGTGGGTCTTGGACTTCATCAAGTTCAAATTTTCTCCCACTCTGTCTTTTAGAAATAAAATCATTTTCTAAAAAGACTGCATCACGAGACACAAACACTTTGTCCTCGTGTTTATTGTAGAAGTAATAAGCACGTGATTCCTTTGGATATCCTACAAAAAGACATTTGTCAGATTTGGGTGCGAGTTTATCGTCAGACTTATTCTTAACAAAAGCCTCGCATCCCCAAATTCTAATAAATGACAAATAAGGGACTTTTCCTGTCCATATCTCATATGGAGTCTTGTTTGCCGCTTTAGTCGGGCTTCGATCCTTACGTGAAAAATATTGTTTACAGATAAGATAGCAAAACCCCAAAAAATAATCAGGAAGCTCTGTTAGACTCATCATAGATCGAACCATATCTAATAAAGTTCGATTTCTCCTTTCGGATACACCGTTTAATTGAGGTGTTCCAGGAGGAGTCCATTGTGATACTATACCACAATCTTTCAGGTGTGAATCAAATTCATGGTTCAAGTATTCACCACCACGATCGTATCGTAGGGTTTTAATCTTTTTATTCAATTGGTTTTCTACTTCATTTTGAAATTCTTTGAATTTTTCAAAAGAATCACTTTTATGCCTCATCAAGTAGACATATCCATATCTACTCAAGTCGTCGGTAAAAGTAATGAAGTAGTGATAACCACCTCTAGCTTGGATAGTCATTGGACTGCATACATCCGTATGTATAAGTCCTAATACTTCACTTGCTCGTGTCCCTTTTTCCGTAAAAGGAGCACGAGTCATCTTGCCTAGAAGACAAGATTCGCATACGCCATAAGATTCGTAATCGAATGGTTTGAGTACTTTGGATGAAACAAGTCTCTTTATGCGTCGTTCGTTTATGTGCCCTAAACGACAATGACAAAGGTATGATTGATTAGGTTCACCTGTTTTGAGCTTCTTGTTTTCTACATGATAGACCTCTTTTGCAATATCTAGAACATAAATACCTCCAATAGAAATGGCCTCGCCATAAACCATTTCATTAAAAGAAAAAGTACAACAGTTGTTCTTAATGCAAAAAGAAAATCCTTCCATGTCTAACACGGAAATGGAGATAAAGTTCTTGGTAAGAGTTGGAACATAATAGCAATTATTTAAATACAACTCTAAACCATTAGGCAAAAGAAGAACGTAGGTGCCCACGGAAACTGCGGCTACCTTAGCTCCATTTCCCATGCGTAGGTCCACGTCACCCTTGGATAGTGCTTGCACGTCCCTCAGCCCCTGTACATGATTACAAAGGTGAGAACCACAACCGGTATCAAATACCCAAGAAGAGGTACTAGCAAAGTTAATATCTATCATATAGAGTGATGAAAGAATTTTACCTGACGTTGTCACACAACCGTCCTTCTTATCTTTCAAGTACTTGGGGCAATTGCGTTTCCAATGCCCTTTGCCATTACAATAATAGCAATCTGCCTCCGCGTGTTTGTTGACCTTGGGCTTGGCCTTAAAAAAGACCTTGCCCTTTCCCTTGCCGGATTTCTTGAAAAGAGTCTTACTCTTTCCCTTGTCCTTCCTCACCCCAAGGTTCATGTTCTTCATTTTCATGGAAAGAACATCCTTGGGTTCACTCCCACTAGCCTCCATGTCCCTCTCCGCTTGGGTGAGGAGTGCATGGAGTTCATGGAAACTTTTGTCCATGCCATTCATGTTATAGTTCACCCTAAATTGGGTGAACTTAGGTGAGCGTGAATGAAGGATCTTACCCACCACCAAATTCTTCGGAATTTTGCACCCTAGACGCTCTAAGGTGTCCGCGTGCTCAACCATTTTGAGCACGTGTGGGCCAACCTTTTGGCCCCTTTGAAGCTTAGTGTCAAAGAATTTCGTAATCGCCTCATATTGGAGAATTTGAGGGGCTTGCGAAAACATCGAAGTGATCCTCGTGAATATCGCATATGCATTGAGAGAAATCAATTGGAGTTTGAGTTTGGGTGAGATTGACCAAATCAAGACATTCTTGACGTCATTAGCAACCTTCAAATAAAGGTCATATTCGGCCCGAACCACCGCGGACGATCTAGGCGCGGGTTCGGTGGGGGGCTCTTCAACCAAGTAGCGAAGCACGTTATCGGATAACGCGGCGCTCTTGATCGTTGACTCCCATTCAACGAAGTTACTTCCGTCATCCTTAAGGACACACTTGTCCATGACGGATCTCAACCATGAGTCCTTACCCAAGGTTGCAACGTTTGATGATGTTGACATTATGCGAATATGGTAACTACAACAAAAAGAAATATATAAACATTCATTGTTAATCTACTTGAAAAACATTTTAACAAGTTTAGCAATTATATAATGACCTCTCACTAAATTATATAAATGATTCCAAGACCCATCTTTAAATAAAAATAGTCATCGTATGCTACTTTTATCTAGAAATGGTAAGCCATTACTTGATTAATTCTACCCTTAGAACTCTTGGTTGACGGATTTCAACTAAATCCATCTCCTAGTCCCAAGATAACGCTTATCTCGTTGAGTCCAATCCAATTTTAGCTTGTGATCTTATCACCCTACTTACCCGAGGTAAAAAGGGACCCACGAGCGTGGTAGCCCTAATGAACACGGGATTCATAGGTGTTATCAATTGGTAAGGCTAATCTCAATTTTTAAACATGTGAGAGATCTTGTCAATTTAGTTATTAATTCCTATAAGTGAACTAAGTCGGTGAATTGTGAATAACGTTGAATTGACAATAACGGTAAATAAAATGCATGTGTGACGATTTTGGCATGAGCGGAAATAAAGCAAGCAACCAAGCAACAATAAAATCCTAGTATGGCCACCTAGCTAATCAAAATTAACTAGATAGTTACAAATTCGGAAACCAACTCCTTGGTCCCTAGCCTCTTCACTTGGAACACCTTCCAAAATGGCACCGTCTTGAGGGAGTCACCGGTCTTCATAAAAAATAATTACAAATATACAAATATAAAAATTCCTATTATACATTTATTCTATAAAATAAAATTATTAAATTATACAAACCGGCGATACGAGATCGCAATAAAATTACAACCAAACCGTTATTCCCTTACATTACGGGTAATAACGATAAAAAAAATAACTAGGCCATACTAGGTACAAAATTTGCATAAATTATTAAATAAATGACATTCATTCATTCAACCATAAATAAAATAAATTGCTGCAAAATTCATGCCAAAATCGTCCTAAATTCATTCATGCTCATTGTAGCTCGATTTTTTCCGGGATTTATTGATTTTTAACCATTAAAAATCATATCAACATTTAAATCGCATTTAAATTCAAACTAATTAACTAAACTGATTTAGAACTCAAAATTAGTCACTACTAATTTTGTTGGTCATTAATTAGATCGATTTGATTTCATTTGCTAAATATTACGGTTTAATCATAACAATTATGAAATAAAACCAAAATAAAATATAAACATCATAAAATTTGAAACCAAAAATTTTGTACATTCTGTAACAATTCCAGGAACTATAAAAATAAAAAACATTTGCTCAAAGAATTTAAATTAATTTTATGAACAAATAGCTTTGTAATTAATGGTTTTATCAAATAAAAACATTAGATATAGTAAAACAGTGAAACAAATTATGAAATTTCACCAAGAGTATAAAAATCAGAATTTGAAATGTATAAAAACTTTTCAAGACCAGAAATGGACGTTTAAATTTTATGAACATTATAATTTCATATTATCGACTTTTATCGTATAAAAATCAATGAACATGCAATACATAAGTAAAAGTCACGAAATTTTACATATAATATGTAAGACATGCATGTGAGATCATATTAAAATTTCATGTCCAGAATCAACATGAAACTATTTTTAGTTAACTTTTAACTCATAAAATGCATGTTAACTCGGTTTAAACGCCAAAAATCAAAATAAATAGCAACTTAATCCCTAAAATCACGAAATTTGACCACAAACATTTTGAGGTCAGTAGGTATACATGCACCAAAATTTTTTGTCAGAATCGTATTTTAACTCAAAATCTTTGATTTATTAGTTATCTTATAACTTTAATAAAAATGTCCAAAATGAAATGCATGCTACAAGCTAGGTCTGATACCACATGAAAGTCCATAGACCTTAATTAGACTCCTCTAATTAGTTGCTAAATTACTTGTTAATTTAGTATTTAATGATCTATGTAACATGCATGCAAATATAAAGACATTTATATAAAAGAAGAAATTTCCTCACATTTATATGGAAATAATATGGGCACAACAAGAACACCTTCTTGTTGTTCTTGAGCTAATAATATGGATGAACAAGAAATCTCCAAACTAGAAGACCTCCTTCAAGTTGCACCAAGATGAACCCAAATATTCTACCCTTATTATTAACTAGATAATAAGATAGATATTATACTACTAATATTATGATTATATTACTACACTAGTAATACTTAGTAAATATTAGTATTTGAGAGTTTTTTAGAGATAAGAAGAGTTTTTGAGATAAGTAAGAAAACAAGCATGAATTGAATCAATAAAATGATCAACCATATTGCCCTTTTATAGGCAATATGGCCGGTCATGGTGAGCTCTACAAGGCTCTCATTTTGCTTATTTTAGTCACATGCATTAGGGTGAAGTGTTGTAGTATAAGTGATGATTATATTCTTCTTGTTATGTCACTTTCAATTAATAACTAAAGAGTGTAAACAAGAACAACAATCATCACCTTAGTAACTACAATCTAACCGGCCACAATGGCCTAGTTTGGTCCATTTTGATTTTTGATATTTGTCTCACAAATACTTATTGATCATATGGTTAATTATCTTGTATAATTAAGTGTTAATTTGATCATATAACAATTATATGACTCAATTAAATAAATAATATGTACTTAACATTTTAAGTAATATTTTACCATTATATCAATATATAATGGGTCCCACAATGCTTAGTTAATTTATTTTACAACTCCTTGTAAATATAATTAGCTAATTACCTCTATCTCAAAACCTCAACTAATTTAGTAATTTAACGATTAATTACTAAGTTAAATCTTATTTAATCGTATTAAAATAAGATATAAATTTATTAGTCAATTATCGCATAATTGAAAAAAAAACTTAATCGAATTTGAGTTCTTAACTCAATTTCTAACAATTAACTCTCGTACATATCGAATATATGTAATGTACTAATTAACTGTATCGTATACAAATAATTAGTTACTATTTGGATTTCACCCTTTAGGTGTGACCGAAAGGGATCAGTTGATCACCGCCGTCAAACGACAATAACGTCAAACTCTAGTCAGCCAACCGTTATTGATTTACGTTAATCAACTGACTAATCATATATATAGTCAATAAATATCCCAATTATATTCCTTAATAAGATTTATTATGTGGCGCACTATTGTGGAGGACACCTACTCCAACTAATGTTGTTGCCGATGCTCTTAGTAGGAAAGCTTCTCATGCATTGAATGCTATGCGGGTATTACCCGATGATCTTTGTGCCGAGTTTCGAAGATTGAAGTTGGAACTCGTGGAGCGTGGATTTGTTTATGTTGGTGCTATGACTGCCGAACCTGTTTTTCTCCGTGAGATCCGCGAAAGTCAAGTTGATGATCTTACCTACAAGTCTATTCAAGCCAAACTTCTAGAAGGATTGACCGAGTCTTGGATGCGAAACGTCATCGCTTGTCGAATCGGAACACGTTTATTCCGAGAGTCTGGCCAGGTTTAGACTAGGAACCGTATTATTATCGTCGTCCTACCAGGAGGAAATTAGTCTACATATACAAAATGTCATCGTGTATGCGTTCAGGGAAATGCTTATCTCGTGGATGCCTGTTAATCATACTTGCTATGTACACGGTGCTAGTGCGTTTCATTTACCGTGAGAGATGTCGTCTTTGTGTCGTTATATTTGGATGCGTGATTACATGATTGATTATTCATGATAATTGCATGACTTGACATGGTTTGTTTGTCGAGTCTCAATCTTATCAAACTTATACCGCTAACGGTGAGATGTAAGCCCTAGTGAGCGTATTCGGTTGCCTAAGAGTGTCTTCCCCGAGTCTTTGTATAACATGATGGATTCGGACTTGTAACTCCTATGCTCTTATCATTTTATATTGAATTGCCTATCTATCCTTATCGTATTTCACATGTATATCTATATACGCATGCTTCTATTTTGTACTTCCTTTTATGTACGTTTAATGTGATATGGTTGGGAGAACCCGGAGTTACTCCCCACTGACTGTGGCGTTCATGTTTTTCATGGATGAACAGGTTGCTTGATTTGGATGGCTTTTTGCGTATGCTATTTTGGGTTCGGGTGTGAGCTAGCGGGAGTTGTCCCTGGAAGATTCACCTCTAGTCGTTAATTAGCTAGTTTGCTAATCACTTTGACATTGTTAACCTTTTGAGAGACTACGTCTCTTATCTGATAGTATTTTGTATTCGGTATGTAATTTGACACTCCTCGTATACGTATCTTGCATGTATAAAGGTTTTTAAAATACCGTATTTCCGCTTATCACATGCTTGTATGTTTTATTTCCGCATTCGCGAGGGTTGTCACAACCGGGGTTGCTCCTACTTGTTGGATAAAGGCTACCTCCACACAAAAAGAGGAATGATTCAATAATTTTAGGGTATATTTTTGTTTATATTTTGTTATATTATTATAATTTTCAATTAATAATTTATTTTACTAATACTTACCTTTTAAATTGTAGAAAACATTTGACTGGCCAGCGGGATTAGAGTATATTGTACGTCAAAGGTACAATGAGAAATGCACTAGACAGTTAAGGGACAACATGTATAAGGTTGTCAAGAGGAAGAAGGAGCCGGAGCATATGAGAGATATTTAATTTTTTTTGTTATTTGTATATAGTTATAATTTAACACATTTTATCATATTTTATAATACTAATTTAAATTGTAGGTGGTGCATACGAAGAAATGCTTAAATATCGTGAAACTCCGGAGTTTCAGGCTAAGTCGGCTCAAGCATATACAAATAAAAGAGGAGCAAAGAAAGATGGAGCGGCTAAGCCTTCACATCACGGAGGATCTCGATCTTTCTTGGACCTAGTTTTGGGTGTAAGTTTACATTTTATTAATCCTCTTTTTCGTACATTTGAAAATTATAACTTCAATTCTTTTTATTATTAAAATCTTATTATACAAGTGTTTAATTTCTTCTTATAGAAGGGTAAGAAGAAAAAAGGTAACACGCCCACGGCTACGGAGCTCTTCCTTGACACTCATTCCCGACTCCAAGACAATAGAAGATATTGGATTAAGCCAAAAGATAAGGAACTATATGTAAGTTTCAAACCATTTTTGGATTTTTACAATAAGTTCATTTTTTTGAATGTTACTCAAATTTTGTAGCTATTTTTAATAACAATGTTTATATTTTGTAGGAATCATTTTTGGCCGAGAAAGTTAGGCAACCCAAGAAGCCTGATAAAGAGATTTGGTTCGACTTGGTTAAGGGTTTCAAGAAGGGGAATGTGTACGGAATTGGCTCGGCTAAGGATGTATTTTACGAAGCTCCAAGGGCAAGGATGCCTTCCAGCTCAAGACAAACCTACGAGCCGGGAGTCGTAGGTAAACTTCAAGCCCAACTTGACGAAGAAAGAAGAAAAAATGCCGAAAGGGATGAGGAAGTTTGGATAATGAAAGAAAAATTTAAAGCAATGGAAACCATGTTCAACAACTGCAACCAAGGTCCGCCTCCCTTTCGGCGAGATTATGATGAAGGCAATGGAGGTGGTGGTATGCAAGCCGAAGCCAATATGAGTTTCCTTGGCTTTTGATTTTAGTTTAGAAATTGGTTAATTGTGGTTGTTTAAACTTGGTTTTGTAAACCTTTATCAAGATTTGTAAACTTGATTTGATTTTCTTGATATATATGAGGATGTTCGTTTCTCATCGTGTTGTAAATGTGTGAAATTGTGGTTGTTTTCTATTGTACTTGCAGGTATGGTATGGTAATGAAATGGCAGGATGAAAACAGAAATTTTCGTGCAATAAAACATGGGTTTTGGCGACTGAAATGTTCTTTTAGCGACTGTTTTCAGTCGCCAAACCCCCTGTATTTTTAGAAATTAAACTAGATTTGGCGACTGATGTCAGTCGCCAAATTGGCGACTGAAGGCGACTGATATCAGTCGCCAAATTGGCGACTATTACACCATTCAGTCGCCAATTTGGAAGACTGATTTCAGTCGCCATATTGCCAATTTGGCGACGCTAATCAGTCGCCATATTACCAATTTGGCGACGCTTTTGTCAGTCGCCAAATTTGGCGACCGAAATTAGTCGCCCGAATTTTATTTGGCGACTAAGGCCTGCGACTGGGTCTTGGCGACTGATTTCAGTCGCCAAATTCATTTTGGCGACTGAAATCAGTCGCCAATATCGGTCGCCTGAATGTTGTTTTCTTGTAGTGCTTGTTAAAAAGAAAAAGTAAATGGCACCCATTTTTCCCTATGCTTGGCCGGATTCAAGCATGCATAAGAGGACTTGTTCCTCTTATTTCTACTACATGATCTCATTTTCATTTATAGTATGCTTATCTCTCCTCTTCCCTTTCTCACACTAAAAACAACTTAAGAAGTTCATCTTAGAGTTCATATTTTCTAATAACATTACTATTGTAGTAATAAGAGGTTATTAGATTTATTTTAAGGGTGACTACTATATATATTAGTGTAGTATTTTAGTAGTGATTAAGGGTAGTCTTGGGTGCAACTTAGAGGAGTGTTCTTATACTAAGAACTTGGAGATCATCCTCATATTCATAGCTCAAGAATAATATTTGAAAGGAGTTCAAATATTGTGCCCATTTCTTCATAATCAATGTAAGGAAATTGTTTCTTCTTATTCTTTTGTTATGCATGCATAAGATCTTAATAGTTTAAGAGTAAACTATTGATTATATGATATTAGAAATGTCTAATATCGAGTTTATGAAACTTACAGAGACCACGTCTCATTGACAATGCTATCATGTAAGCCCTCACTCAAGTGCTTCGCAATCAACAAAATACCAATGTCGCCCCTCAAGAAGTAAATCGCCATGGGAGTTACGCTTGAATTGCAAGCCTAATCGCAAGGAGTAAGGCCAAGACCTATGGTGGAGAAGTAGATCAAACTGAGATATCCATATGATTCCGTGATATGGAGAAGAATTTATCTCCTTTTCAAGTTCAAGAAGGTGACAAAGAGAGGATTGCCACTCATTTTTTTGTGAAGAAAGCCGATAGATGCTGGTCTATGACAAGCCCCATTGCACCTCAAAAAGCTAACTTTGGGATCGTTTTAAATTTCTTGTAGAAAACCGTTTCTATCCTAAGGAGCTCAAACAACAATGCTTGAGGGAGTTTATGGAGCTCAAGCAAGGAGAGATGTCCGCTAAACACTAGACCACCAATCAAGTTCAATGAGCTTGCTCACTTCGCTTCTAAGCTTGTGAAGGTTGAAGGAGACCGAGTGTTATTCTATAGGAACAAGTTGAGTGTCGTGTTGAAGAGTATAGTTAGAAGGAGTTCCGTGACCTTTGCGGAGCTCTATGATGATGCTATTTGAATTGGGTCGAGAGTTCTTTTAAGGCCATCAAGGATGAAGCCAAGGCTAAGATCCCTTTATTTGTTCCTCGCCCCACCTTTAAGAGACCCTTTGATTCATCATGTTCAACCGCTTATGCCAACAAGAGAAGGTTCGTTCCTAGAGGACAAGGTCCCTATCGGCCAATGCTCAAGCCAAAGACTGCATGTGTGATGGATGCTAAAAGCCCCTTTACCCCGGAGTTGGATGCTACAATAGGCCTTTGGTTTGTTTCTTTTCCAAGAATCCCGGTCATCGCTATCATGATTGTCCGGATAGGAAGATCCCTAATTCCAAGCCTAAGGGTACAATCTATGACATGATGAGTAGCCAAGCCGAAGCCGCCGCTCACCCCAAGATCATTACCGGTATGTTTTCCATTCTTGATCAACCTTTCCTTATCCGTTTCGATAGCGGTGCATCCATGTCTTTCGTATCATCTACATTTGTACATAATCTGGCCCTTGAATCGAATTTACTCCAAGTGAGGATACCCCTATATCCTCACTATCCGGAGAAATTGTTTCATGTTTTCATCTATATTCCAATGTCCCTATTTCCATCGCGGGGACGATCTTTCCCGCTAACCTTCTTCGTTTCCCGCTTGGGGAATTTGATGTAAGATTGGGTATTGACTGGTTAGCTAGGTCTTATGCTAGATTTGTGTGTTGAGATCAAAAGATCTATCTTAAGAGCTCTTTAGGTGTCCGTGTGACCTATAAGGGAACCTGTTCTCAAGTGGGTGTGAAATTGATTTCCGCTTTCAAATTGGTGAGTATGGTGAGAAAAGGTGATCAAGCAAAGTAATGTGACTTGCCAAAAAGGACATCACTATTTCTTCGTACATCCACTTGCGTTTCAATCTGTTCATTATAATCTAAACAATAATCCTAACAACAATATAACATATTGAAAAATATTATTACTTGCTTATTTTAGTTAATTAGCCAAAAATACTACCTTCATATAAACCAAAGTAATAATTAAGTCAATCCACAATATCTAGTACATGATAATTATCAATCATAACCACAAATAGTAAAATATAAAAATCATCAAAATTTTATCAATCATAAACCCAATTTTACAATAGTAACACTTTAACAAAATTCCTCAATTTATATAAACCCTAACCCCCAAATTCTCAATTTATACAAACCCTAATTAAACAACAATTAAAAATTAAACAAACATCATAAAGTTTTATATAAACATTGAAGATCATAATTCTAATTCTAATAACTAATTATACAAACAAAGAAATTTAAAACTAAGTTAAACAAAAAACATTTGAAATTAAACACAATAACACATACCTAGTACAACTATAACAAAGTGAAGAATAAGAAGAGAAAGGTGAAAGAATTTTGGCGACTGATGTGAGTCGCCTGTTGTGTATTTTAGTTGTCAATTTGGTGACTGAATTCTGACAGTGTAAAAAGAATTGTTTCCCGCTTTGTTATTTTTTTGTAATGTTTTCATGGTGGCTATGTTTGCAATCAACAATTGTCTTTTTTTTTTTTAGCAAAAAAGTAACGCTTTCATGGTAAATAATGATAACTTTGTAACAAATGGTCATTGTTTAGTCCAAAAAAGCGGTCGCATTTCTGGTCATGCATGAAAATTTGCAATTTGATTTTTTTAAGAGAGAAAGAGACTTATGAAGACAGCAACTTAATTGTCTGTTTTGTAGTTTTATGTAGAACCAAATCTTAAATACTGCTCGTCCGACTGGAGCTTGGGTAGAGACATACATTTAAGAGTAAAATATAAATATATTTAATGTCGCAATAATGTAGCAACGTAATGTGGGGGCGTCTATTATTTATTCCAATAGTCAATATTCAAATTATATATCTTGTTCGTCCCCCAGGCTGCTCCCTAACGAACCAAAAAAAAAAAGAAACGTAAATGACAGAAAACCCAAATTGTTCCAATTCAACTTCCAATATTTTTACTCGTCAATTATCAAACAAGGATCTTGGCGTTAGTGACAATAAACCTGTTCCTACCCTCTTAGATGAAGAAACCAAAGACATTGCACCAAGTTTTCATCACTTATCCTTACATAATTATAACTCCCCTTCATTACGGTATCATGACATTATATCCTCATCGTCTCATCATGAGACCAACCTGAGCCCAGACTCCTCTCCGCTTGTGCCACGGAGTCCAGAGTCAAAGTGGACACTCTCTCCTCCATCTACCCCGTCTCCTCCGCTTCTCTATCGTTGCATTTCCTCTTTACGCCATGAAGGTTCCATATTCTCAATTGTCGTGTCGAGAGGGCTAGTCTTTACCGGGTCAAGTAGCACGTATATACGTGCATGGCAACCCTTAGATTGCCGTGAGAAGGGTTACATACAAACAAGCTCCGGAAAGGTACGTGCCATGCTAGCCCATGGTGGCATGCTATTCACTGCCCATAAAGATCATAAAATTAGGGTTTGGAATATTATTTCACATAATGCCATTTTTAAACCTAAGAAAATTGCAACCTTACCCAAAATAAGTCCTTTAAGGTTCTTAATCTCTTGGGCTAGTTATAGTAGTGCCGTACAACATAAGGACACTATCACTTGCATTGCCTTTAACCATGCAGATGGGATCCTATACACCGGTTCTTGGGATAAAACGGTCAAAGCATGGAGTTTAAATGATAGAAAATGCATTGACTCATTTGCAGCACATGCGGATAATATTAATGACATGGTAATCAACCAAGATGGATTTATTTTTACTTGTTCCTCAGATGGCACGGTAAAAATGTGGAACAAAGTAAGTGGTGAAAGTTTCCATACACTTACCATGACCTTGACTTTCCATTCTTACCCAATATATGCCTTGGCCTTAAGTGATGCTTCCCAATCCCAAAGGAGCCTACTATACGCCGGGTCATCGGACGGGTGGATAAATGTTTACGAACAACAAATTTCGGGGGGTTACAATCACGAAGGGAGCATTCAAGGGCATCAATTCGCGGTACTTTGTTTAACAATGTTGGATAATTTGGTAATTAGTGGGTCAGAAGACGCGATGATTAAGATTTGGAGGAGAGGAGAGGGAAGGATTTATGAATGTTTAGCAGTTTTAGAAGGGCATAAAGGTCCAATTAAGTGCTTAGGGGCTTGTTTAGAGAAGGATAATATGGTAATGGGGTTTTTGGTATTTAGTGCTAGTTCTGATAGAACGTTTAAGGTATGGAGAGTTAAGGTTTTCTCACAAGAAATGAGGGGTAGAAATCAGTCATTAGATATTGGAGATGATTATGATAATAATAGTATTAATGTTTTAAGTAGCCCTGCTTTGTCTCCTTCATGGGTGGAAATGAAGCTTCGTTTATCAACTACTCCCTAGTTAGTTTAGTTTAGTTAAGGTATGGTTGAACATGTTTAATATAATTACTCGTAGATGATTTCTGTTATTTTACTTATTTAGTTTGTAGTTTTTGTTTATGGGTCATGATTGTCATGATTGTATGCATGCATGGTTATGCATGGTTTTCTAGCAAGTAGTTCGCCGATTAGGTAACCATTTATAATGGCTAATCATCTTTCTCCGTCCTAAATGTGTCTATTACCTCCCACAATCTATTTTATGAACAACTTTTCTTTTTTATAGATAAAATATTTACCTATTTCACCACTTATTAAACTACTTCCTCTGTCCCGGTCATTTATTTACCTTTGATTTTGGCACGTAGACCAGGAAGAGAGGAGGGGACAATTTGTAGGCAGTAGTAATGAAAGACAAGTGGCAAAATAGTTTCATAAAATTAAATTACTCAACAAATATCTAGCCGAAATAGAAAGGTAAACAAATAAATAAAGCACCAAAATATGAAAAATGTCAAATAATCTTGACAGAGCGAATATTTCGTGAGCGGCCTTGTTAATTAACATCATATGGGACACTATAGTATTTTAGAAGATCCGTGTATAACATCCAACAAATTTATAATCCTCTTATACTTTATTTAATGATTGCAATACTTAAATTAGGTGTTTAAGATCTTGAGTGTAGGGAACTATTGGAGGGTTCACCTCGTTTGAAGCTTATTTTTGAGAGAAGATCGGCTAACCATGCATGTTACGGATACTATTGCCCAGTTCTCCTCTTTGGATACTAGTTTGTCTAATGGATGTTTTGAGTGGGATGAGTTTGCCCCCACCACTTGTAATAGATATTTGACTATTTGTACAATTGATTTTGTTTTGGCGTGTACACCACTACCTTGATGTAATCTCTATTCGCGAACGTATTTATATTTATGCTCATTTGATCCAAAAAAAAGTTAGGGAAAATCTTTCGCTTTACAACTTTTGTAGAATGGCTTGTCTTACGAGTTACTTGATTAAAGAATTATAGATCCGACGTTCAAAAGAAGAAGAGTAAATTAATTAACTTTTTTTTGGTTCGAATAAGTACAACATTTCTACATTCCCACAAGTTTTCTTCTCAAAGCAGTAAAGTGCAAACTACAAACTCCAAAGCTTAAAGTAAATGGTCGTATTAGTTGGGATTTTGCTCCACATTTTGTAATTGATTGTTGTATGTTGGACTTTCTTTGGGCTTGTACTTCGCTTAACCATAGAGTAGGTAGTGGGCTGTGCCGTGTCGGCCCGTGTCCCGGCCCGTCGGGCCATACATAAAATTTGGCCCGGTCCTGGCACGGTCAGTCGGACTAGCGGGCCGTGCCGTGCATGCCCGACCACCACAAACCGCAGCCGCAGCCCGGACTTTGGCCTGGTAAAATCGGGCTCGGGCCGTGCCGGCCCAATAAATTTTCTTTCTTTTTAAAAAAAAACTTGATTTTTTAATAAATAACTTATGAATAATAAATATTAATAATGATTTAAATATATAATATATCAGTTACATAGTTAATAATGATTTAAATTACGAGTCCACCCGTGCGAGACCCGTCATGCCTACCTCGGGCCATGCCACTCGTGCTCGGGCCGAGCCGTGCCTTGGCACGGGACTTTCACCATTTGTTGCGCCATGGCCCGCCTCCCTGCCCGCCGTACCGGACCCGTGCCGGCCCGGACTTTGCCCCGGGCTCGTGTCGTGCCGGACCAGACTCGTGCCGAACTCGTGCCGAACTCGTGCCGCCTGTCGTGTAGTTGGCCCGTGTGCCAACTCTACTTAACCCCAACCCTCCCCCTTTATGTAATACTCCGTATGGACTTACTCCTCCCTTTATTACTAATGTACTCATATTTGCCAAAAAAACAAAGGGTTTTGCAATACATGAATGGATCCTACATATACAGAATAAGCCGGGGAAGCAAAACTGTTCTAACTTGTAAGACACATTTTAGAAATTGTTTTTCCAAAATAAACGTTTTCGATCAATGTACAAACAAGTAATTTTCCAACAAAAAAAAACATATGCCACAAAGAAGTGAGTATTGAAGTGAGTAGTGACGATGACAACTAATCATAACAAATAATAAAAAGCATGTTTTCAAAGGTATATTTTTTCTTAACTTGCATAGCATTGCAAAGATAATTTCAACAGTAATGTTCCAAAGTCCATCCAAACCGTGAAAAACTTCAGATAAGAAAATATTATTCGGCACACAAAATGTGTGTTGACATCTTAAAAGAGTAGTAAACAAGTAAAAAAAACATTTTTTCAAAGCAAAAGGTAAGTTTTGTGTTTTTGTTCAAAAATAGATAACAATAAAATAATTTGCTTTTATTCAAGAATAACTAATCTCTATCTCAGTTTTAGCTACATTCCTAGACAATTAAATAAGAGAGCCCATAATATAGCAAAAAATAATATGGCCTTGTATTGTGGATGATAGCTTTCTTTACCGTTGTAAAAAAAACAAACAAAAAAATAAATAATCTCCATCTCTTTCGCTGTTTTCTTCCGAATTGTTATTGTTCAGTATCCAACGATGCGCCCCTTTCACCGTATTTTTTCGAATTGTATATGCCATTTGTTTTTGTCGAACATTGTAATTAGTTGAAAGATAATTTTGTAAAAAATATATATTTTTATTTTATATATTAATGTTAATTAATTTACTTATTTCCGGTCAAAGTTTTATAACTTTGACAAAAGAAAAGTGAAATTAACAGAAAAAACAATGGGAAGGAATAGTTCTAAAATATTCCTTACTTTGCAATTAAGAGAAACTTTTAGGTTACAAACTCAATTCTCTAACATGATCTTGAATGACCCCGAGCTGAGGTCTCAAAGTACAAATCCCATGAACCTTCAATTCTCTTTGTTTGATGAAAATTAAATATATAAGATATGATAGTGAGTATGTGACATTTCCATTATAGACAAATGCCACGTGATATGACGTGTTTTATACTACTATTTTCTCATGTAAAATGATTTTACCATATAACATTGTAAAATCATATAACATTAATCTATTAGGGGGTTTTAGGTAAAAAATCACTTGGTTTTACGATAACTCTTATGTAAAACCGTTTTATATAAGAATTGTTGTTTGTTTTATGGGTGATTTTGATCATACATATTTTACTGATCGTATTACACGTTTGACGAAATTTTCCCACTTTTATCCACCTTAAAAAATTATGCATGTAAAACCTTAGAAAGAAAAAGAAGGAAATGGTAGAAAAGAAATATGGAACTATGTTTTGCGTTCCCCACCCCACGTATCCTTACGATCACTGCTTGTACCAACCTGCCCAGCCACCCAACTGCCCCATCAAGCAACTGCCTCACTGATCCCCAAGACCCACAACCTTCCTCAAACACCGCCTGCTATGGGAGACCAAAAAAAGAAGAAATATACAAAATTAGGTCCATTGGCGTTTATGGTGCAAATTAATACAACATAGCCCACCTCAATTGTCATAGTTTATACACTTTCATGAATTTTTATACGATAAGAGTAATGGACAGTATTGTGTTTCATTACACTACTTTCAGAGGGTATATCTCAAATTTCTCATTAGTGATCGAACAAACCCCAATAAGTAATAATTATCAACCCCAGCTCCTATCACCACCCCAGATTGACCTTGGCTTGATTTGGAAATCCCCAACCCAATCTAGAATACACGTTTTTGTTTTTGCTTACCTGATGGGACAAGCTCCCCCATCGTTCTACCATTTTCTCTAGATCCATCTCCCCCTCGTCGACCCCTGTTGTGATATATGCGCCCTTTGTCCCCGAAAATGTTATATATATGTAATACATGTGGTATTACTCGGCTGAGTAAGGTGCATACTCGACCGAGTGGAGGTGTTGCTTGTTCGAGTCGAAGAGGACTCGGTCGAGCGAGCCTTGACTAGATCGAGTAAAGGTGTTACTCGGTCGAGTGGCTCTG
Organism: Heliosperma pusillum; assembly: GCA_022085475.1. Taxonomy (NCBI): domain Eukaryota; kingdom Viridiplantae; phylum Streptophyta; class Magnoliopsida; order Caryophyllales; family Caryophyllaceae; genus Heliosperma; species Heliosperma pusillum. The sequence goes on along the minus strand of JAIUZE010011573.1, from coordinate 41,957 downwards.
TTTGGGTAATTTTGGGACTCACCCAGATTGTTTTTACTCGGTCAAGTTTTGTGTACTCGGTCGAGTGAGTAATAGTCGAAAACGATGTTTTGATATTCTAATTTACGCGTGGGACCTAATTAATATATAAGGCTTTAATCATCTTTAATCCTTGTTAATTCTTCGTTAGTAAAATAAAACACTCTTAAAAACTCTAACACTCTCTAATAAATCCTTACTTACTCTCTAATTACTCCTTAATCTTCTGTTGGATTTGTTGAATAATTCAATCTTCTAGATCTTTCTCTCATATCTTTTCCAATCTTTGTTAGTAATCTTCATCATTAATATTGTGATTTCATTTAATCATTTTCTAGGTTAGGCTTCGATTAAGTAGTATGATATTATTTATTTGATTGATTATTAGATTGAGACTTATGTTATTAGATCGATATATATTGTTTAGAATAGATTATATTGATTATCTTGAGTTAGATTAATGTTACTAAAATAGAATTTGGGGAAAATTATTGTAGATGATAGAATTAGTGTTGAATAACCTATAAATTGGGGAAAAGTGATATATATTATTGTTAAATGTTCATTAGTATGAGATTTTAGAAAATTTGACCTAAATTATGATTATTGACCTTAATAGTGTAAGAACTGGGGGAAATAGTTTTAATTAGTTGTAATTAGTCTAAATTAATAGGAATTGATAGTAATTAGAAGTAACTATTATTATTGTGTTATTGTAGGTGGCGTGGTTGTAGAGCAATACTTCTAGCCATGTTGCTTGAGATTTACTTATTGATTTGCTTTGCTAAAGGTAGGTTACTCCTACTTAGTTTATGTGTATGTGATTGATTGGTTGATGTGGAATATGATCTGATTGTGACATGTTTATTTGAGTTTGAATGATTAATTGTGATTGTGATATATTGGTGAATTATTGGAGGTGTTTATTTTATAGAGCGGTTGGGGGAAACCGGCCCCATAGACTCAGATAGTCGCTCCTCATGGATTCGACCATAGAGGAGACAAGGCACGTGGTGATGACCTGGGTCTGAGGGTGACCTCATGCAGTAGGGCATATTGTGTCTATGGTGTACCCTTGACACGAGGGTGTGCTTGTTTATGGCACTGCGATTGGTTCTACGGTGTGCTTCTTGATGGCACCGGATATGTGTGACGATTATATTGAGATTGCATATGAATTAATTATGTACATGTAAACAGACCGCTGTTGTTTTTTATCTACTGTGACTAAGACGATATTTCTAGCGTATGGCATGTAGGTCTTGAGCATGTATGATTGTTGATGTGGCAGCTTGTGGTCGGGCTTGGCAATGGAGCGCTTAGTAGTTGAGACTTGTTGCGTCAGACTCTAGTTTGTTTTTGGGCTTTGGTTTTATTTTGTATATTTGAGTTGTACTTTTCTTTGGACTTGTAAACCTTGTTGACATTTCATTTATATTATGTTAAATTTATTTTGAGACTCAATCTAGTACATTCTACCTCATGACACCAGGGCGTAATACCTTCCCATACTAGGGAAGGTCTTGATTAAAGGCTTCCGGGTACGATAGGGTATTATAAAGTGGTATCAAAGAGACGATCTTGGAACCTAATGAACATAGGGTGTCTAATTAAAATGAACTCGGGGTGAGTTGATTGGAGCCAATTTACTAAAATTGGTAAGACGTCCTTAATAGCACTATGACCCTCTAATTCTCTAACTATCCGCTTAACATGGCTAGATAAAGGATGGGAAACGATACTGTATGATGCTTGTGCTTATGTGATGAATATGTTGGACGAAATGTGCTAGTACTTGCTTTTGTGTTGTCAGAAGTGAAATGATTAGGAAATGTGGTATGAATTTGTTATGAGGCATGTTTGAGTGCTTGAGAGTATGATATAAGATGGGTTTGGAGTAGAAATTTGATCTGGATGATGTTTGATATGTTTTTGTATTTTTTTAATCAATTTTTGGAGCTGCAGGTGCATACTCGGGCGAGCAAGATTGAGCACTCGGCCAGGAGGGGTCACTCGATTGAGTGACTTATGTTACTCGGCCGAGTGGGGGTTTTTGGCAATTTTTGGGAAGTCCCTGGTCGAAATTACTCGACCGAGTAGGGATGGGTCTCGACCGAGTAAGGGTTACTTGGTCCAATGGTTATTGGTACTCGGGAGAGTAGGTTTGATAACTCGGACAAGTATGGTCTGTAGTCGACCAAGTAAGGGAGTTAATCGACCGAGTGTAGAACCCACTCAACCGAGATTACTCTGTTTTCCTATGCGTATGTTTAATTTTTCTACGGAAGGTAATGGAATGGGAGAATTGTTTTCATGTTTTGTTTTATATTGAAGATGGTAAAGAAGGCTACTCTTAACCATTAATAATCTATGAGTGCCGAAGAAATTGACCGTCTCAACGAGCAAAACACAGCCTTATCGGAAGCCTTAAGTGGAGCGGGTTGATTGAAGATCAAAGCGGTTGATTCGACGGAGATGAGCTTTATTATAGCTCTTCATCATCCTACAAGATATGAAGGCTTTGGAGTACCACAACTTCTTCAGGAGTGGACCCCTTGAAATGGAGAACATCTTTAATGTGACTAATTACCCGGAGTCCATGAAAGTGAACCAAGTGGCACTTTACCTCGAAGGAAAAGAGTAGGGCTATGGTGGCACTCTAATAAAGATCAAATGCACAATTTCTATAAAGAGGATACCGAAGAAGGTTTCATTCCATACAATTTCAAGGGAGAACTTAAGGTTGAGTTCATTCCCGAAGACATTCGAAATCGACTACGAACCTAATTTGATAGCTTCCGTCTGACTAATGATATTTCGGTTGATGAATATTCTGTCAAATTCATGCAATTGGCTAATTATGTTGAAGAAATGCACATTAGTCCTGAAGTAATGCAGTGCGCTTTGAGAAGAGATTAAGCTTCGAGATCATGAAGAAGATAACTCTCGAAACTCTGAACGATGTCGAAGAGGTCTACATAAGAGCATGCATTGACCCTAGGATTGAGGGAGGGTGAGTCAGTTAGAGGTGAAGTACTTTTACCTTCTTTGGAGTCCTTTTCTTGTGTTAAAATATATAAATAAGTACCTTTGGTGGGGGGTGGTGTCAATTACCTTATAAATTTGTTAGAGTTTCCATTGCGTGGGTTTGAGACTATTACAGTTTTGGATTGGTTGTCTAAGCATAAATTATCTATTGATTGTAGCCTTAAAAAGGTGTCTCTTATAGGACCAAAGGGAGTTAGGGTGTCGTATAGGGGGTGGTGGTGAAGCCGTAAACTCATAGGGACTATTACATTTTTTTAATCTTGTGTCCTGTGGTTGACACGAGTGTGAAGGAGCTTCAGTCAGGAGATATTCCTATTGTAACACCCGCAAATGTACCCTATTTGTAATTTAAAAATATTATTTGGATACTTTTCAGCGAAATTTAGTTTTAGTCTAGAATTTAATTTCCCGTGTCTAATTTAGCAAATCCGAGTTCGTTTCCGGACTTTCATCGAAATTCCGTGTGAGTTACGCCTTAAGACGCTTTTGGGCTTTTTCCCCCATATTCTTCCACTCACCCTTAGAAACCCTTTTTATCTCATCTTTTCCCACTTACTTCTTCTTCTTCTTCTTCATCAAGTAACCTAAACCCTTAACCCATTTTCAATCAAACTCAAACTCCTCACTACTCATCCATTTCTTGCTCAATTTCGTTGATTTTCGTCACAATCTTCTGCTCTCATCGTCCTCTACCTTATGTGGTAATAAAATTACCGTCTTTCTCATTTTCAATTTTTCCGTCTTTCTCAAAGGTGAATTATATTCATCTTTTGTCGTCTTTGTATAGGTGGAGACCTTCAAGACCCCGATAAGGATTACTATCTAGTGGACGAAGACTTAGAAATCGATTAAAGACGCATAAAGGTAACGGTGAAGGGTTACTCGATATCTTTACTTGTTTTATGTGTTAATAGAAGTAGTTTGTATGAAAGATTGCTACTTTGTATTAGTTTGACATGAATATTCTAATTGACCTCTTATACTAATTATATATATGGTTGGAGGTATATATACATATATATGAAATTGGATACTTGAATATACGAAGGAAGTTGAGTAAAGGTTGAATTAGGTTGGGTGTTGTTGTTTTCGTTGCTGCTGGTGTCTCAGCCGGGTGGCCGGCCGCCGGTGTAACACCCGCAAATGTACCCTATTTTTATAGTAAAAATATTATACGGATACTTTTCAGCGAAATTTAGTTTTAGTTTAAAATTAAATTTCCCGTGTCTAGTTTAGAATTTCCGAGTTCGTTTTTGGACTTTACGCGAGATTTTGAGTAAGTTACGTCTTAAGACGTTTTTGGGCTTTTCCCATATGTTTTCCACTTACTCCTTATACTCCCTCATAACCCTAAGCTCACCCTCATTCATCTCCTTCTTCTTCCTCACCAAGTAACCATCAAACCCTAACCTCCATAATTGTTCAAGCTTTAAATCATCGCTACTCCTTCGTTTCTCGCTCAAATTCACTCAAGTTCGTCTTATTCTTTCCCTCTCGTTGTCCTCTATCTTAATTGGTAATAAAATTACCGTCTTTCTCGCTTTTCAATTTATCCGTCATTCTCAAAGGTGAATTATATTCATCTTTTATTATCTAATTGTAGGTGGTGACCTCCAAGACCCCGACAAAGACTACTTCTTGATAGAAGAGGACATCGACGCAGATTGAAGACGCGAAAAGGTAACGGTGAAGGGTTACTCGATATCATTTACGTGTTTTAATATGTTTTCTATGTTAGTAATCGTATTTAGAATAGGATTAGTAATCATAGGAATTGTGTTTGTTGATGATGGTTATTGTGTGTTGATAATTGTTGATAATTGTTGATGATTGTTGGTAATTGATGATAGTTATAATTGATTATTGAAGATTAAAGTGAAGTGTTGGTTCTCGGGTGAACTGTGGTTCCCAACCGGGTGACCGGCCGCCGGTCTGCCGACCGGCTGGGGACGCATCAGAGGTGAAGTTGTTATTTTGTTCCCAGCCGGGTGCCCGGCCGCCGGTCCCCCCGACCGGCTGGGAACTCGCTGCATTTTTGATGGTTTTTGGTTTGTGCATGAGGCGCCAGCCGGGTGCCCGGCCAACGGTCCCCCTGACCGGGTGGCACTCTGCTGGAGTTATTTCTTATAATTTCTAAATTCTTAATTTATAATAGTTCGCATGGTTCGTTTATCGTATAAATTTACGTAATGACTATAAATATTAATGTTTTGAATATATGATATTCCATTCGCTTGTATCGCATGTTTTGTGACGGTTTTTCGATATGTTCCTACTTTGAGTCGGTTTTACACATGTTACGGTTTGAGCACTAATTTTCTATGTGCTTTCACGTTCGTAAGGCCGGAATGTCGGAACGGGGAGTGTATCCTTACTGATTGATTGCATTTGTTAGTGGGCATATGACGACGTTGTTGGGAGGCGAACGCTTTGCGTTGATCGACCCGGCCGTCAAATGTTGTATACTTGCGAGGTGGTGTCATTGCATGTACCGTCCCGCTTGTTATGAGGCTTGTGCTCTTTTCCACCTCTTTCGTGAAGGTTGACCGAATTTGGGGTACTCGGCATCTATGATTGACCGAGTCTTGGATACGAAATGTTTATCGCATGTCGAATCGAAAAACGTTATTCCGAGAGTCTGGCCAGGTTTAGACTAGGACCATATTATGATCGTCGTCTTACCGGGAGGAAATTAGTCTACATATACGAAATGAATTGAATCGTGTATGCGTTCAGGGCAATGTTTTATCCCGTGGATGCCTTTTAATCATAATTGCATGTAACGGTGCTAGTGCGTGTCATTTACCGTGAGAGATGTCGTCAATTATTGTACGTTTGAATGGATGATTATATGATTGATTACTTGTGATCGTTGGATGACTTGGCATGGTTTGTTTGTCGAGTCTCAATCTTATCAAACTTATGCCGCTAACGGTGAGATGCAAGCCCTAGTGAGAGTGTATGGTTGCCTAAGAGTGTCATCCCCGAGTCTTTATATAATATGATGTTTACGGATTTGTACTTCATATGCTCTTATCTTTATATATTGAATTGCCTAATTATCCTTCTCGTATTTCACATGTATATTTATATATTCATGCTTCTACTTTTGTATTTCCGTTTATGTACGTTTATTGTGATATGGCTGGGAGAACCCGTAGTTACTCCCCACTGACTGTGGCGTTCATGTTTTTCATGGATGAACAGGTTGCTTGATTGGATGGCTTTTTGCTTGTGGTATTTTGGGTTCGGGTGTGAGCTAGCGGGCGTTGGCCTGGATGAGTCACCTCTAGTTGTTGTTTAGCTAGTTGATAATAACTTTGATGTTGCATAGCATTTTGAGAGACTACGTCTCTTGTAGTATTTTATATTTTGGTTTGTAATTATTGACATTCTTCGTACCTTTTTATTTGCATGTAAAAATTTTTATAAACACCGTAATTTTCCGCTATATTAATCACATGCTTGTATGTTTTATTTCCGCATTCGCGAGGGTTGTCACAGCCGCCCGCGCCACCGGCTGGGCACCCCTGGGGTTTTGTTTTGTTCGATTAATTGAGTGTTATGGTAGTGTTGTCCCAGCCGGGTCGCCGGCCGCCGCCTAGCTGGCTGGGCACGACACCCTAGCTTAGGTTTGATAAATGAAGGTTTGAGATTCCCCAGCTGGCCGACCGGCCGCCGACTAGGCCGAACGGCTGGGGCTACCTGTTCGAGTCTTTGGCTGCTGCGAGTTGGAGAGTGGCTCAGCCGGGATGCCGGTCGCCGGTCACCTCCCCCGGATGGGACCCGCTGTGAACTTCTTTTATTAATATTAAGGTTAGTTTGTATCGGTTTAGCATGTGACGGTTTCCGTTGTTTATTTAACTTATAATTTATCGATAGGAGTTAATTTATACGAGTCTTATATATATATATATATATATATATATTAATATATATTATTCCATGTGCCTTGTGACGGATTTTATTAATTACTTAGCTTGTGACCGTTGACTGAATGTTAAAAGGTTTACGTTTAATTATATATTAATATATATATATATATATAACTCGTATAAATTAAATCCTATCGATAAATTATAAGTTAAATAAACAACGGAAACCGTCACATGCTAAACCGATACAAACTAAGCATAATAATAATAAAAGAAGGTTACATCGGGTCCCAGCCGGGGGAGGTGACCGGCGGCCGGCATCACGGCTGAGCCACTCTCCATCTCGCACCAGCCAATGATTCAGAACAGGGAGCACCAGCCAGTCGGCCTAGTCGGCAGCCGGTCGGCCGGCTGAGGAAGTCTCAATCCTTCATAAATCAAACCTAAGCCAGGGTGTCGTGCCCAGCCGGCAAGGCGGCGGCTGGCGACCCGGCTGGGACAACGCTACCATTAAACTCAACAAATCGAACAAGGCAGACCCCAGGGGTGCCCAGCCGGTGGCAGGGGCGGCGGCCGGCCACCCGGCTGAGACACCAGCAACAACGAAGGCAACAACATCCAATATAATTCAACCTTTACTCAACATCCTTCATATGTTCAAGTATCCAATTTCATATATATGTATATATATCTCCAACCATATATAATTAGTATAAGAGGCCAATTAGAACATTCATGTGAAACTAATACAAAGTAGCAATCTTTCATACAAATTACTCCTATTAACACATAAAACAAGTAAAGATATTGAGTAACCTTTCACCGTTACCTTTACGCGTCTTCAATCGATTTCTAAGCCTTCCTCCACTAGATAGTAATCTTTGTTGGGATCTTGAAGGTCTCCACCACATAAGGTAGAGGACGATGAGAGCGGAAGATTATGATGAAAATAAGGAGATTTGAGTGAGGAATAAAGGAAGAGTGGGGAGTTTGAGTTGATCCATAAATGGGGTTTAGGGTTTGGTGGCTTGATGAGGAAGAAGAAGTAAGTGGAAAAGATGAGGGAAAAATGGGGATATAAAGGTGAGTGGAAAAATATGGGGGAAAAACCCCAAAAGCGCCTTAAGGCGTAACTCACACGGAATTTCGAGTAAAGTCCGAAAACGAACTCGGATTTTCTAGAATAGACACGGGAAACTAAGTTCTAGACTAAATCTAAAATTTCGCTGAAAATTATCCGTATAATATTTTTAATATAAAAATAGGGTACATTTGCGGGTGTTACATAAACCATTAAGACCTTATGCTTGCATAACAAAAAAAACATATAAGGAAGAATAAATTGTTCCTTACATTGGTTTGAACGGATTTTGGGCACAAAATAGGACACCTTCCTACTTTGTTCTTGAGCTCAAAATATAAGGATAATTTCCAAGTTCTTAGATTAAGAACACTCCAATTAGTTGCACCAAGACAAGCCTTTTAATATCCTACAAAATACTACACTAGTATATGATATAGTAACCTTTAACAATATAACTAATAAACACTATTACTACTCTTTGTAAATTTTATTAGTGATTGATGAACCAAAGTAGTTTAAAGCTTCTTATGCTTTTCTTTTAGAGTGAGAAGTGGAGAGGTTGAGAGATAAGTTGCATACTTAACATATAAGATCAAGTGTTAACTAAATAAGGAGAAAACATATCTTTATTTAGCACACATGCACCGGCCACCCTAAGGCATGGGTAAGGGTGAAAATGCTTTTTGTCTTAACAAAGCATTAGGTGAGCATCTAGGCTTAGGATTTAATCATATCATCTAATTCTCAATTAGAACACCTATTAAAGCCTAAACATGTACCCTACTACCCATATAAACCGGTTTTGCCACTTAATATGGAGTCCATTTTATTTTTGTGATTTTGTCATTTGTCACATATGTGACATGTGACTTGTAACATGTAATCTTTGCTTATAAATGTACATTTAAGTAATTTAAATGTAATTTCATAACAAATAAATTAGACTTAATATTTTAAGTCATATTTTATAATTACATGTAAATAAAATGGGTCATCTCATATTTGGTTAATATAATCTACAACAATTTGTAATAATAATCATCCAATTTTTGCTTATCTCAAATGTTTCATAAACATAATGCATTCTTAGTAATATAACAATTAAATTACTAAAATGAATCTTATTTAATCATATTACAATAAGATATAATTCTCATTTACAATATAAACGCAGTTCAATTTAAGGGATTAATTAATCTGTATCGCTATACAATTAATTAATGTGTATGATTAGGGGATTGTCCTTTAAGTGTGACCTCAAAGATCAACTGATCACCACCGTCATACGACAGTAACGTCAAACTCAATTGAGCCAATCGTTACTGATTTATGTTGACCAGTTGACTATAATATTCATCATCCCTTTGTATTCTTATTATTGAGATTTAATTATATGATCGCACTATTGTTGAGGACACTTACTCCAACACTCCCCTCTTATCTATCTCGTGTGGGTATGTATCGTTGAGTTTGAAGTTTAGAATGGCTTGGAACCAGGGTTCCTCTGGATTCTCTTCTTCGTCAGTAAGTTAGCACACATAGGCCGGTTCTGACCGTCGTTCGATGCACAGAGTCATGTTGATCATGTTGTCTGGCATGTTGATCAAGGCTGCAAGTTTCGCAAGAGCGTCTGCAAATTGATTCTCCTCGCGAGGTTGATGTAGATAAGTAACTTGATCAAAGAACTGGGCCACTTGAACTATTCTTGCATGATAAGGTGCTAGACATTCCCTTCGAATATCCATGATCCCGTGACCTGGTTGATTATCAAGAAGGAGTCTCCATGCACTCGAAAATTCTTAATGCCTAGAGTAACTGCTGCTTGTAAACCAATGAGGCAAGCTTCGTATTCTGCTGCATTATTTGTCACCTCGAAGTCGAGTTTGATAGATAGTGGTGTATGCTCGCCTTCAGGAGAAATGAGCAACACTCCTAATCCGAACCCTCTTAAATTCGATGCACCATCAAAGTAAAGGTCCCAGGAGTCTATACAGGTTTGTAATATATGCTCGTCAAGAAATGACCACATATCAATTGTTTGGGTGTCGTTGATAGGATTGTCTGCGAAAAACTCAGCGACGACACGTCCTTTTATGACTTTCAGCGGTACATAGTTGCGATCGAACTCTGAGAGCATTAAAGTCCATCTTGCTAGACGTCCGTTGAGGACGGGGTTTTCGAAGAGGTATTTGATGGGGTCCATTTTGAAGTACACCTTGACCGAGTAGCTAAGCATGTAATGACGTAGCTTCTTTGTTGCCCACACAAGAGCAAGGCATGTCTTTTCGAGAGGTGTATATTTGCACTCATATTCTAAGAAATTTTTACTAAAGTAGTAGATTGCTCTTTCTTCTTTCCCGACGGTTTGTGCGAGCACAGCCCCCATGGTCGTTTCTGTGACTGTGAGATATAAACAAAGAGGTTGATCTCGTTAGGGAAGAATTAACACTGGTGGTTTTGCTAATATCTCCTTGATTCTGTCGAACGCCTTTTGGCAATCATCATCCCACATGGTATGGTCCGTTTTCTTTAGCTTCTTGAAAATAGGTTCATAGATCATAGTGAGTTTTGATATGAACTGACTCGCATATTGTACTTTGCCAGGAAACCTCTAACTTCCTTCTCTGTTTGGGGTTGTGGCATTTTGATTAGGGCCTAGATCTTTGATGGATCAATTTCTATTCCCCTCTGACTGACAACATGTCGTAGAAGTTTCCCCGAAGTTACTCCGAATGCTCATTTCTGAGGGTTCAGTCTCATGTTGTATTTGCGCAATCTAAGAAAGACGTTGGGAAGATTATCGATATGCCCTTTCATGTCTTTGGATTTGACAATTATATCATCTACGTATACCTCCACTTCTTTATGCATCATGTCATGCAATAACGTAGTTGCGGTACGTTGGTACGTAGCTCCAGCATTAATTAGTCCAAATGGCATAACTGTGTAGTAGTATGTGCCCCATGGTGTGACGAAAGTTGTTTTATGGATGTCCTCTTCAGCGATTTTGATGTGGTTATACCTGGCATACCCATCCATGAAGGATAACAATGCGTGCTCTGCTGTGTTATCTACCAATATGTCGATATGTGGTAGAGGGAAGTCATCTTTGGGAGTTGGTTCGTTTAGGTCTCTGAAATCAACACAAACACGGATTCGTCCATCCTTTTTGGGTACGGGAACTACATTAGCCACCCAGTCAGAATACTCGGAGACTTTAATGAATCCGGCCGTGAATTGTTTATCGACCTCTTCTTTGATGTTAAGAGCCCATTCAGTTCTCATCCGACGGAGCTTCTGTTTTACGGGTTAGAAACCTGGCTTGATCGTAATTCGGTGCTCGGAAATATCCTTGTCTATCCCTGGCATGTCTTTGTAAGACCAAGCAAAAACGTCTTTGAACTCGTGTAGAAGGTCTAAGAAGCTAGCCCTCTCAGTCGGATTCAGGGTTATCCCTATTCTAAGTTCTCGGGGTTCTAGTTCGGTCCCTACGTTGATAGATTGAGTGTTTTCTATGACTAGTGCCCCTTTCCCCTCTTGTAGTATTTCCTTGATTATATGGGGAGGTAATTCAATCGAGTATGGGTCTGGATTATCCTCATTGTCATCATAAACAGAATTGCATTCAGAAAAATATAAGGAGTAAGTAGAATAAAATTTATTCATATTAAATTTTGAAAACAGCTGAAACAAAGAGGCTATCTGCTAAGTAGTCAGAGGCGGTAAAGGAATAGCTGTTGGGACATTTCCCAAACTGCTGCTACTGTTAGATGCTAAGCTACGAGAAATAAAGGGATGGGGAATGACAGCAGGAGGAGACTCGCTAACAACTTTGCTAGACTCGGACTCGGACTCGGACTCTGACTCTTACTCAAATTCGTTGTCGTCTGGTTCTCCCTTGAACATCTTTCCTTCTCCATTAGTGACTTTGAAGAGTTTCCCTTGGTTGTTGGTCCATTTGATCGACTTTCTCCATCCTTTTGGTTGGCTTGACCCAGCGTCGTTGATCAACGTTGTAGGGTTGAAATGATCGTCTTGAAGTATCATGGTAATGATCTCATCCTATGCAGCTCTGGCGAATCGATCTTCTCCAAACAGAAGGTTAACTGCTTGTTTGTCTAAACAAGGTATCTCCTGAGTTTTGGCGGTAGGAACCGTTTCTGAGGGAATAAAGTAGCAATCGTGGAAGACCTCGATTCCTGCTAATTTTATTCCTCAATAGTGCCAGGGCTCAGGAAACCCGTGAAAGTATTCTTGGCTTCCTTCCTTAATGAAATATCTGTTTAGAGTAGGGAGATAAGGCTGCATCTGGATTCCCTTACTCTTACAATTTTGCACTTAAGTAAGCATTTCTAAGGTTTCCTCTTTGGTGGGTTTGTATCCTAATCCCAATGGTATTTTTCCAAATTCCCTTCTTTGTATGGTGCAAAGGTACTTTTCGTGGTTGGGTTTAATGGCATCCCTGGGATTTAAGTATGTGGTTGACTACTAGTTTAGAGTATGGGTCGAAATATAGAGGTGTTAACTCACTCTCTACAAGATTCACACTCTAAAATCCTCCAAGCTCATAAATTGGATCCGTAGCTACTTGATTGCTGGACATTTTCTCAATCACAGCCTTGATAGGTGATGAAGTGATCGTCACTACCTTGCCATCTAGAGGAACTTTGATATTCTGGTGTAGGGTGTATGTTACTGCTTTAGAAGCATGAATCCATGGCCTTCCCAGAAGTATGTTGAAGGATGCTACAATGTCTACAATCTGAAAGTTAACCTTTCGTTCGACTGCCCAGTGGCAATGGTGAGGTTGACTAGTCCCACTACCTTCCGTCGTTTCCCATCGTATGCTAAAACACCTTGGTTGGTAGGAGTCCAATCCGTTTCTTTCATGCCCAATTTACGTGCCGTCTTCAGTGGTATGACATTGACTGCGGAGCCATCGTCTACCAAAGTCATGGGTATATTCTGCTTTAGGCACGTGATTGTGATGTACAGACCGAGGTTATGACTAGCCCCGAAAGGAGGTAAGTCTTCATCTGAGAAGGTAACTGGGTTGCTGAACTTGACTGAATCTTGGAAGACCAAGTTGACTACATCGTCGAGTGTAGAGTCGTGTGCTACATTTAGCTATGCTAATGCTTGGAGTACAGTTTGGCGATGAGGAAACGAACTTGCAACTAATTGCGAGACTGAAAGATCAGCCTTTGTCTTTTGTAGTTGCTTTAGTAGATGGTTAGTAGATGTACCCTCGCCATCATTTGGGGTGATGAAAGTGGTATTGGTAATTAGACCATTAGTAGTAGGATTGTTCTGAGGTACACCTTGATAAGGACGTCTTGATCGAGTTAGATAGCTTACATCTTGATTTTCCCTACTTTGACTTTGAGAATGTTCTGTGAGGTATTCCTCTTCATCGTCATCGGCCCATATTCCGTTGATGGTATTGAGGTCTTTTAAACTGATGATTTCAGCTTATAAAGTGATGACTCTTTGAACCAGATTGTCATATGTTGTGATCACCTCTTGCATTGTATATTGTTGGGATAGAACTAGAGCTCGTGGTGCGCTTTCTTGGGGTGTGGTGCCAGGAATGCGTAGGGATGTCACGATGATTTCGAGCTACGAGACTTGTCTACTCATATTTCTAGCCCATGCGATGAAGTCGTCGATGGTAGGAGAAATGGTGGAATATATTTCCTCATTTTTGAGCATGTTAATTTCATCTTCAAATAGGGAGATAAGGTGCGAGCAATCCAAGGTGGATTCTTCATTTGTGATCATCAGAATTCCAAGAGGATTCTTAGTATTGTTGGGCTTGCTACCAGGAGGTAGGGCTAGACGACCGTCTTCAATCATATCTTAGATGACATGTTTCAATTTGAAACATTTGTCTGTGTCGTGCCCTTTGCCTTGCCCCTATGATACTCACAGTAAGCATTCTCATCCCAGAATTTACTCTTCTTTTCTGGATCAGATGTGGGTCCTATAGGCCGGAGTTTGCCCTATTGAGTCAATATTTTTAAGGCACTAGATCGGAATATGTGCCGTCGATGTTGATGAACTTCCTTTGAGGGTTATTATTTTTGGGTGCTTCAACAATGTTGACCTCATCGGTTTTGTTAGTGGAGCCGTAAGAACGACTCGTTGAGCCTTGATACCCGCGACCTACCGTTTTAAACAAGAGTCTCTTTCGAATGTCGTCTTCAATTATGGTCCCTAGCACAGTGAAATCTATAAAAGACTTTATATTATGGTACCTTATATGGTTTGCATAGATGGGTCTTAGATTGTCCACGAACTTTTTCACGAGAGTGGCCTCATCTGGACGTTCAACTAATTGGGTACTAGTCTTCCTCCACCTACTTAAGAACTCGGTGAAACCTTCATTCTCATTCTGAGTTAGGACTTCTAGAGTACGCATGTTTACTTGAATTTCAGCATTGTCTGCGTATTGTTTGGTGAATTCAATTGCAGCATCATACCAAGTTGCAATCTTCTTGTGTTCTAGGGAATAGAACCATTGTTTGGGAATGGTGTCGAGAGATGAAGGAAAGATCATTAGAAACATCTCTGGTTTGATGCCTTTGATAGACATATAACCCTTGAAAGTACGGATGTGGTTCAAAGGGTTCTCATGCCCTTTGAATTTAGGAATGTCACTCATGTTTAAATTGGTTGGCAGCTGAGCATTTACCGCTTCATATTTGCGACTGTTCTCCCTATAGATGTCATCTCCCTTGAGATACATTAGTTGCTCCTTCAAGTATTGGAGTCGCTTTTCCGCTCCGGTAAGAATTGGTGGGGTATCGACTTCTGGTTGTCCCACGATGAGAGGGACGTTATCGTGCACACTAGGGTCAAGAATGTCTGCGGGTGGCAACCTAGTTTCTACAGCAACGATTCGACCCTCAATGGCATTAAGGCGAGCATAGTCTTGGTCTTGACTCGTTTGGAGACGAAGGAGCGCAGCTAGGATTTTATCATTACCATTTGGCTCGGGTTGATGAACACTTGCTTGACTGGTTCCAAGCATCTTGGAAATTGGGCAAGAGACTGACGACGAATCAAAGCGCGATCGACCAATTTAGCACACCTACTCGAAAAAACTTGATTTGTGAAGTGGGAGTGTGCCACTGTGTCTAAGTGAGTTTTGAAAATGACTGGTTTGGAAATTTTTGTCCTAGACAACCGTAGTATGGTTGTAGGAGTGTTAACTCGAAGTGGAAAAAATGATTTTTGACTAGTCACTCGGACAGAGTTTCGACTCATTTTGCACTACTTTAGGCCACCTTTGAAAATGCTTTATAGTTTTAAAAGGATTTTGGTTTTGAAAATTGTCATGGTTCATTTACAAAGATGGTGATCAAGTAAGGGTTATACACATTTAAACATGCAGAATAATGGCATGCTGAGTGCATTTAAAATGGATTTGGCTTAAAGGGTGGGTTGTCATACTAAGCAATCAAACCCAGGGTCTGTGGAGAGGTCCGCTCCAAACATGAGTAAGGTGGGTTCCTCGTCAATTCGCCCGAGTAGTGAAAGCCCTTGGTGCTAACATGAGTACACACCGCGATATGGTTGACGTCAATCGCTATCCATTCTTAGGCCCAAATAAGAATTTGGACCGTCCAAACATGACGATTGGTCAAAAGGGTTGGGTTAGGCCTAGGAAGGCGGAATAAAATGATCTAGGAAGGTCGCGTAATGAGAACCGACAACTGACTCATACATACTATTCCCTAACCTCGTTCAAGTTTCACCCTGGATAACACGTAAGTGTATAATCCCCAGCGGAGTGGCCAAACTGTGATACACGGGTTTCGCGATCCTTTCCAAACTGTGATACACGAGATACCACGAATGGAGAAACGAGGGACAAGCGAGAAAACACACATTTGTGGAGTCGCCACCAACGTTTGTGGGAAGTTGGAACCGTTCGAATACTTTATGTCGTGTCAAGACACAAAGTGATGACATAAACACTAAGAACTCGTTACCCTTAGCATTCTATGTCTAGAATGACTCTCGTGGATGCCAATGAACACGGATGTTCACAGAGATCTGGAGTAAGGGGTGAGGGTACGTATAAGAAAGTTCTTTTGATCGAACACCTAATCCCGCCCGCCTTGATAGCGGCCTCTACTAATGATTAGGAAAACTCTTCTGTTATCGATGTGTTGCCGGTTATATGTATGCAATGCAACACCACGTTTTACTCCTAACATGTGAACTTAGACTAGTCGGTTGAACATGTAATTTAGCAGTTAATTAGGTCGAATTAGGATTTAGATTGAATTGGCATATGAGAACACAAGTAATTAAATCATACAAAGAATCAATAGAACTGATTACAACGAATATGGGATCTATGTCGGAAGTATGTTTGGAAGATTAATTGAAACAAAGAAAAGAATTAATGAAACTAAACGAATCAGATTAGCAGCGATATTAAGAATAATAGTCGATTAATTAACTAATTAAACTACGTCAATGCGAATTTAGAAGTTTAGAGACAGAAACCATCCCGGAACAGGCGCAACAGGAGGTGCGTCCTCTGGAAGAGGCGCAACACTCTGTGCATCTGTTCCTGAGTTGCACAGCCAGAATCGAAAACAGTTAGTGTTCATTGGTGATTTATGATTTATTAATGATCTATAAGTCGAATTTAAGTGGTTTAAGTCATATTAATTACACTAACTATATCAAAGGCGAATCTAGAGACTAAATATAGACGAATCTAACCTCTAAAGACAACATTGATAGATGACAAAACCCACTAATATTGACTATTAGGGATTTAAGTCCAACTAACTAAAGAAAGACAAAGTAAAGAACAGGTTAGAAAACAATTTTGACATACTTCCGAAATAATTCTTACATTAATTTAAATAAAGTACAAAAGATGAGATTAAACACCCTCAGACTTACAGGTTGACGAAACGAGATATGAACTAAATTTATCGAATTAGCGACAGTTCGACTCGAATGTAAAGAAAGTGCCATCGCAAGAGGAACGATCGATTAATTAAGTTGATTGAAATTGATTATTGTTGAGTTGGTCAAATTGGTAGGTCAATGCAAACGTGACAGGTACCCAGAATGATCTGAGCTTACGTGGTCGCTTGATCAAGCACGTAGTTGTCAAAATGCTTAGATCAAGGTCTATAATGCAAAGAGAGAGAAAGAAGGGGCGGAACACTCGCGTTCCTTGAAATTGTGCACGAACGTTTCCTTATATGGGGAGAAATCCGAAAAGTTTTGGAATAACTCGAACACGGAAAGAAATCTAGAAAATTATCCGGAATTAGGCAAAACGAGCTAGAAAAGAGGCGCAGCAGGCACTGCGACTCTTGGAAGAGGCGCAACTCATGCTGTGTTACTTCCTGAGCAATTTTCAACTTTGAAAGAAAGATTTTCGCGTTTCTTTATGGGTATTGCGGTAGATTTCGAATTCCTTTCTAAATAAAATATGAATATTTTTTACCGAGAAAGGATAAGTTTTGAAACATTAAAATATCCGGAATATTCCCGGGCGTTCAGACACGATTATAAAAGATGGTTTATAGAAAATGATGCAGTTTTTTACCCGGACTCCAAAATGACTCTAATGACTGTCAAAACGACTGTATCGGTACGTGGATAACGACCAAGGGGTAGAAACAACTGTTTGAACTATCACTTGACGATAAACTTACGAATTATCATAAAACGTTCCGCGTACCAACATGCGGCCCAATCATCACTGGGTGGTTGGCGGAAGGTGTAGATTCGAGGTATCTACAACTATACATATAAAATTAGTTTGGGAGGTTTGGACGTCCCTAGGGTGAATATAACTTTATTGTAAAGAATTATATATAAGTTAAAATATAACCATCTTTGAGATCTGAGAATGTTGCACTTACACGTCGTTGGAAGTATATGTATGACACGTGACAAATAGTTGTTGAAAACCATCTTTCTAAATGGGTATTTAGAAATGGGTAAGTTGTCGTACAAAGCTTAGGAGATCAATGTGTGATCCTAGGAAAGTAATTAAGAGGTTGTAATGATCATTTCATTATAAGAGAGAATGGTTCCTCGAATTCTCGAAGATCCATGTTTATACATGAAGTTAAGTGGAAGTATAAATGGTCATGTTTGGACATGAAGATTAGTGGGAGTCAATTGTCTTCCATGTCTTGTATGTAAGAGACATACTAATCATTGAGAATGATGTACTGACATTGTAACACCCGCTATTTTTCTAAATGATAATTTATATTTTAATTCTTTTACGAAATAATTTGTAAGCGATGGAAATTGTTCCCATTTAAAATCCATTCCGTCTTATTAGGTGTCGAAGCCCATTGATATTATTTATTTATTTTTATTACGAGATTTATTTTTATCCTTTTACGGTTTTAATTTTGTTATTTATTGAATTCGTTCTCAGCCAATCTTAAGTCCAATTTCATTTACGGACCGACTTTATATAAACGATGATTTAATACCAATTTCCGAAAAATTCATTTCGGTCTTCTTTTGGTGTGTGTGTTATGCATAGTAACCACCACATCCTATTTAATATTTTACTTTATTTGTTTCCTTCTTATCATTTTCCTAACAAATGAATTTGGAGTTGACTTGGTCCTTCATTTATAGTGGCTTGTTGTTTGTTGATAATTTTATGGGATTGGATTTATTAATTTGTAACACTTTTAATATCCTAGGCTACCTATTACTCTTTAATTGTCCACATTCATTCTAATCAAAAAGAAAAAAATAAAGCAAACCCTATTTTCTTCCTCTTAGCCGTGGGAATCAAGCATGGAATCTCTACCATTTTTCATCTTTCTTTTCTTCCATTGATTCATCCTTTAATTGTCTATTTCAAGGGTAAGTTAATTACACTTACTCGGTATTATATCAAATATTATGAGTAGTTGCATACATTATATGTTTTATTTATTTCTATACTTTATAACTGATTAATATTTATTTATAATTTCTGGAAATATTTATAAATATAATAAATTATTTTCATAATGTTTCTATAGTGAAAGCATTTTTCTTTAACGGTTTCAATCATGTTGTTACATTTTTCGTTCTATTGCGATTTAATTGCTATATAAATTATAAGGAACGTTAAATATGCATATTTTGAGTTTTTGACATGTTTAGTCACTTATGAATAATATGAATTTTTGTATTTAATAATTCCGTGATTATTGCGAAACTTATTGTGTGGATGCCCATAAGGCACAAGTATTATGACTGTCTTTAAATGTCTCTCACTATAGGATGTTTCTAGACTTGTCCTTCTACTTTCCGAGGACATAACTCCCATCTATCTCCATGTATATGTACCCCTTTATGCTAATGATAAATACATATCTCTCCACCATCTCTCACTTACTTGTTACTCCTATATTTTATAACACGTTATCAGCACCATCAATCCACTCTTGCTAAGGGCTTGAATATAGAAGAATTATTGGGTTCTATTTTCTTATATTCGATTCTCTTTATAAATCCAACGACTTTAATTGGTAAGTCATTCTACATACTTTAGTATTATTTTTCTGACTATTGCATAATAATATATTGCTCTTATTTGAGAACATTGTTATAATTCGTCTGTATTAATGCTAATCATACGCAAATTTAGCAATATGTATATACTTTCACTATGTCCTAATTTGAACCACTAATTAAATATATTATGAGTATGAATTATTGTTCTATACTTAGTCAGTTTTTTTTGTTTTTTGCATTCATATGTAAACTTATTGTCTGCTAATTCGTATCATCGTGACTCAAGTGATTACGTCGTTAATTTATTCGATCATATAGTATGGAGTCTTTAGTGTTTTAGTTCTGTGACTATTAAGTATCATCATTCTTTTGTTATTAGCTATTTGTTTACTTTTAATCATATGCTTTGATAAGATAAATCACTTCATTTGGATTCACACCTCTGCATATTATGCTACTGTTAAAAGTAAAAACTTTGTCGCCAAAATTTAGCCTTTACATGCGTTTCTAACTATTGTAGCAAAATTAGGCATTATTTGTGTTCTTCGTAAATTAGATTAGCGATCACGCCTATTTTGTTACATTGCATACTAGTGGGATATTTTGACTAAAATTGGACATTTGCATAATGTATTGATTGCTTGCATCATCATCTAAGAAAGTTGAGTACAAAATTTTGACTCTTAATTAAATTTACCTTTTAATGAAATAATAAGATCGGTCTTGTCTTATTATTGGTTGAATTATTCTTTTTGGTTGTGCAATGTGATACACTAAGAGTTAAGCGAGATTTTAATTTTCGGGTTGCATTAAAATTTGGCAATGTTTTATTATTGTGGTGTCATATTATTATCAATAACCAGTGAAACTATATTCATGATTGTTGTTGTAGCGATTAATATTATATTCATTAACTAATTGGATCATGGACAAAGTAATGATTTTTGCAAAAATTAATATCTCTTTGACCAATTTTATATATGTATAGTGATATTCGTCCATGGGTATTTAGCATGATTATCTATGTAACATTTACATTGTTTTGACTTGATATTCCACTTTATGGTAAATATGTTTTTGAAAAAGGACATATCATATAATTTTGGACATGAAAATCCAAAAGATATATTTTACAAAGGTGAGAGATATGCCCATATTGTAACTTTGATATGGAGCACAAAGTTTTAGGGTGTATAATAATTTAATTAAAGTCGTCTCATTATACAGTATATTTATATTGTAGAAGTGTACTTGTCGGAAGTCCACATGTAAATGCTAGTGGACGTAAGTAACTGCATTTTAGTTTCAAATGGATAAATCAATGTTTATTAAATGGAAGATTATTTCTAAATTGATTTTTTGTTCACCTGAAATTGAACAACATATTGAAATATGAAATTAGATCCATTTCTTGAAGTGAGTGTGAAATCTCATCAAGACTCTTCTTGTAGCGGAGATAAAAAACATGGCATAATGTTGAGCCTAATGTTGCGGCCTAAATTTAGCCTAATAATGTTGCTTTTGGAGTGCCAAGTGATGACGCCTTAATTGAGCCTCCTGAACCATTATTTGAGCCTAATTCGCTCTTTATTAAAAAAATATCTCATTAAAGTAAATATCTCATGAAAAGTCACGTGAGACTCGTATATTCCATAAGTTTGAAATGAGAAAAATTATAAAATGATATACGAGTTGAAACTTTGACATTCAAACTATGACCAAAAATTCATAGTGTTTATAGGTTTTGAAACTATGACCAGAAGTACATAGTGTAAATGGATTTTGAAAATGTGACTTGAAGTTCACACTATTTTTAAATTCTCACCTTTTGTATAATGAACACTATTTGAGTATTATAATTAACAATAAACTCGATGTTTATACATGAATATAAACATATGCAAAATATGAGATACTCTTAAAAATTGAGACATATTAAATCAATTCAAAATCATTCTCTGTAGTGAATGAGATATCATGATTTGCGGATGAATTATTAATTCAGTTGAATGGAAGATTATTCAAACAATTAGTTATGAGTTGTATTCCTAGAAGGAATTTTGATGTATAATTTGTGCTCATACTACAAGAAAGAGCGATGTGTTTTATTCCCCGAAGGAATACATTGCGATATATGTTTAGTCTTGCCAATATAGATGAGACACTAGTTAGTGTCTTATGTCACATCTATTGTTTATCTGACCATATACAAAATAATTAATTTGAATTCATACGATGAAAGGTTACTAACTGGAAGTTTAGCACCATAATTATAGTAAACTACAAATTTGACACGTGATATGACATTGCTAACCAGAAGTTTAGCAAGATGAATAGTCAACTAAAAAGTGACGTGTGCTAATTTAAATTATCTAGGCAAGGGGAAATGCTAATGAAAAATTGTCATAGATTGTGGACAAGTTAAGAAAGCTGACATAAAATGGTAAGATGTGACAGTTAAGGCCATCCGGGTTCTTATTAATTACACCCGTTTTGATAAACCTGAAGTTTATCCTAAAGAAAATATAAGTGCTGAAATTCTCTCATGTAGACAAATTATTTAAGGCAAGACACTACATTAAGATTGAGTATATATGATACTGGAGATCTTAACACAACTTGATATTAAATAAAGAACGTAAGTGTTCATGTATGGATTGACACTATACTGTGTGACTTGTAGCCACATATTGATTTTGGAGTAGTTGTTGTGATTAAAATCACATTTTGATATTAATGAAATAACTTATCTCTTCAATTGGGCATTATGATTCAGCACATCAAAACCCAACTGTATTATATGTTACTCCCCGAAATATTTTGTTATTGTACAAAATTGCCCATATGAATTTTTATCGATTATATGAGAAATTGATATTTAAGGTGGATATGATAAATTTTGGACTAAACATTATTTGGTTATAGTTTTTACCACCTTAGGGGGAGAAATGTGAATTAAAATAAAGCTGGTAAAAACAAAAATAATATATATGATCCTCCACGTACTGAACCTGAAGTTCCGTAGAATATTATACAATAAAATTCATTGAGAGGTATTTGAATTTGATATAACAAATATTTTACCAGATTATACAAGTACACTTAAAGTGTGATATAAGAAAAGTCAAGATAAATTGACGGTTCCACTATGAAAATGAAATAACAAGATAAAGCAGTTGGTATTAAATGATTGTTATATTTCAACTGTCCTTGAAATGACAAAGATATCTGAGTGAATAATAGATGGCCTGTATAAACATAATGGTACCACATATATATTTGAATTCAGATATCATTGAACAATACTGATATCAGAGATGATGTAATTATATCGATATATTTATGGAACCGGTATAAATTTGCGCGCAATATCTTATGGATGATATAATGGGGATCTTATATTTAAGTCCAATTTTATTGTCGACAAAAAATATTTGATTATAAACGAGCTCAAGGGCCTGAAATCCGTTCATTGACTCGAAGTCAATCTAAATTATGAATATTGGAAAAAAACTGACAATTTGCATTATCGAGTCATCATCATGTGCATTCATCATTGCATCTTAATTTCAAAATAATCATTATTATTATTGCATTATTTTTAGAATACGTTGTTTAGAATTAGGTACGTATCATATGCATTCCCATGATTAATTTTATTTTTATACTTTGATAAATGTTTAATATGATAAATATATTTTATTCATATGCACCCTCTGTAGAAGCCTCTTATGAATGATCATCAATTGTTATTGGTTGATCAATTGAGTTTCTAAAAACTTATGAAATATATAAACCTCTACAATACGATTGACATATATCGCGATTAATTCCAAAATGGAATATTCATACTCATGTAGAGTTTGATTGATATTGTCTCATCCTGAAGTGTGAGTATATAAGAATTCAGATTGGATGAATTTTCTTGCTAAACATGTGAAATTAGTTTATGGTCTAGAAGTACCATAGTGATTGGAACATGTAGTTCAAATCTAAGATGAGAATGTCAATCCATACAATAAGTTAGCAAAGAAAATCATTTAATATATTAAGTTAATTATTATTCAATAATGAGTTGTTTTCCTGAAGAGGTCCAATATATGGATGACCGCTACACTCTTTTTCCTTTTGACCAGGTTTTGTTTATTCTAATGGGTTTTCCTAGCAAGGTTGTTAATGAGTTAGCACTCTAAGCGCATTTTACGCTACAATATGATCATCGCAATTGTTGAGATGTCAATTATTTTAGACATATAATATTATGTCAACTATCGCAAGAATTGAAGTTATATTCTATCAGAATTGTGAATGTATTATTTAAAATGAAGATTCAAGTGTCATCATGAATGACTACGTCCAGATTGTAAGTTCTAAAAAATATTAAGATTGAAGTTATCAAGATTTTAAGAAATCAAGTTTATCAACGTCTATGATGAGTTCTATTCAACGATCGAGAAGTCACGCCAAAGTAAGGATCATTTCAAGATATATCAAGTTAAGTAATCATGAGGGGGAGTAAATACGTGTTGCACTCTTTTTCCCTTAACCATGGTTTTTCCCACTGGGTTTTCCTGGTAAGGTTTTTAACGAGGCAACTTCACCACCATATTTACAAGAATGGACATCCAAGGGGGAGTATTGTGAAACTTATTGTGTGGATGCCCATAAGTCACAAGTATTATGACTGTCTTTAAATGTCTCTCAATATAGGATGTATCTAGACTTGTCCTTCTACTTTCCGAGGACATAACTCTCATCTATCTCCATGTATATATACCCCTTTATGCTAATGAGAAATACATATCTCTCCACCATCTCTCACTTACTTGTTACTCCTATATTTTATAACAGTGATATAGTATTTTAACTAAATATTGCAAAACTGTTTGTCTTTCAGTACAACAATTTGGTTTTCATAAGTTTCAAAATACTAAATTAACTTATAATTTGACAAACTTTAATATGATGTCAGACATTTAATGCTATAGTAATCATGTAAAATTTCATAGCCTAACTCTTCGTCGTTTAGTCAAAATAAAATATTTACTAACTTCTGTTAAAACCTTTTCGAATTTGTTATTGTCTCAATGTTCTTTTTTAAAAGTAACAATAAAATTTGAATTTGAACTTGGCATTTTTCTGAGATTCTCTAGGGAGAGTCTAGTTGATTTATAAATTTTACGTTTTCCCAAATTAAGTTTTAAAAAATATTTTATAACATGATACATTTTGCGTGACGGTTTCTGTCAGACTTTGAAATTAAATTTATAAACCACTGTCCAGTTTGTAATCTAAAGTTGGTCCCTTCATAAAAGTTTTAGCTAAGATTCTTATAAATGCAACCCAGTTGACCTTGCGTTGTTTTTAGTTTTCTAGAATTAGTTATGATTTTATTGGCAGAGTTGTACTGTTTGAGAAAAACTGTATATTTTGCCTTGTGCCATTTTCAAATGTGTTAGACATTTTGGTTAAGTAAGGTTTTGAAATAAAATATTCATATAATAAATTAATTAAATAAGGATAATGTCTCAAAGCCAACTAATAACTATTTTTATATAAGACTAGTTTATTGTTTTACTATATTTTAGTATAATACTATATCTAGTGACCTTCTATTTTGGGGAGGTACTAATTTAAATGATTTATTATTTAAAGTAAGGAAAGATTTCTTTTAGTAAGTGTTATTTTAAGAAATAAGTTTAATTACCATTTCCTAATGCGTGAGAAGATTTTAATTATCGTTTGCGAACGAGAATTAGCTAGATTGATTTAAATAACTTATGGAATAAGTAAGGTGTGAGGTTTAGAATAAGTTGAGGATGTGCTTAGTTAGCTATCAACTATTAGACTGATCTTTAGCGAGTTGTATCAGTGGTCGCACTGCGAGGTAAGACGATCGGATTAGGTTGTGTACATAACTTTATCTTGGGTTTTGCACTGCGATGTAAGTCGTTGCACTTATTTTTAGCTGAGATAGCCTAGTGAGGTGGTCGCTGCGAGTGTACTAACTTATCTAGATCAGTGTTGTGGTACTGTAGCATAGTCCGAGTTAAAATCTTTACTAAGACACTAAACGAATTTCATAAGACAAATGATTACAACTGAGGTTGATTTTTATTACGGTTTAATTAGGTTGTTTTGAAAAGATGACTTTTAATTTGGTGTTATTTTAATAATTATTATTTATATTTGTTTGAGTTTTAAGCTTCAAACTTAATTTGATATATTAGCATTTATTCATTTTATCTATTGTAATATGGCTAGGAGGACGCCTGAGTTACTCCCCAGTAATTGTGGCTGTTATGTTTATAACATGATAGGTATTCAGTTGCTGGGATTCGAATGTGAGCTAGCTAGTGGTCAATTGGTACCTACTCTCTTAATTGTAGTGTTTTTGATAGAACCCTTTTATTTATGTTGGTTTATTCTATTAGACCTTGTTTTATACAAGTGTCGAGCTGTAGTATTAACTATTTTTAGTATTTGCTGTTATTGAGACTTACCATTTGGGATTATTATTTTAATCCTCATTTGAATGTAATCTAGTTCTATCATTGTGTTTCCGCCATTGTTAATTCCAATCCAGCAATGTTTCCAATCCAGCAGTGTTTCCGCCATTGTTTTGCACTAGAAATTATAGGGGATTACAGTTGTATTCCGTGAAGGAGTGTTTGGGAAATCATTTCTAGATGAATGACTTGGAAGATGCATGTCGCATCTTTAGTATCCAATATCTATAGTGATAGATGAGAGAGGATATTGATATCAAGATAAGAATCTTATATTAATAAGATCCTTCATCTATTTCAACAAGACGAGTAGGTTGTTCATATCGATGAAAGTGGGATCACTATGAAACAGTCATAGACATCTACTGAACCTAAGAGTTGTTGATCACGTGTTTAATAATGTTTCCGCCATTAGACGAATCATGTATACCATGATAAGCACATACCTTGATGACTTGTATGCTTGGAGCATGACAAGCCAAGAACAAATTAATCCGTATGAGAGTCATTGGATTGCCTTCAAGAACATCAATATTTATTATATCAAATATTATGAGTAGTTGCATACATTATATGTTTTATTTATTTCTATACTTTATAACTGATTAATATTTATTTATAATTTCTGGAAATATTTATAAATATAATAAATTATTTTCATAATGTTTCTATAGTGAAAGCATTTTTCTTTAACGGTTTCAATCATGTTGTTACATTTTTCGTTCTATTGCGATTTAATTGCTATATAAATTATAAGGAACGTTAAATCTGCATATTTTGAGTTTTTGACATGTTTAGTCACTTATGAATAATATGAATTTTTGTATTTAATAATTCCGTGATTATTGCGAAACTTATTGTGTGGATGCCCATAAGGCACAAGTATTATGACTGTCTTTAAATGTCTCTCAATATAGGATGTTTCTAGACTTGTCCTTCTACTTTCCGAGGACATAACTCCCATCTATCTCCATGTATATGTACCCCTTTATGCTAATGAGAAATACATATCTCTCCACCATCTCTCACTTACTTGTTACTCCTATATTTTATAACACGTTATCAGCACCATCAATCCACTCTTGCTAAGGGCTTGAATATAGAAGAATTATTGGGTTCTATTTTCTTATATTCGATTCTCTTTATAAATCCAACGACTTTAATTGGTAAGTCATTCTACATACTTTAGTATTATTTTTCTGACTATTGCATAATAATATATTGCTCTTATTTGAGAACATTGTTATAATTCGTCTGTATTAATGCTAATCATACGCAAATTTAGCAATATGTATATACTTTCACTATGTCCTAATTTGAACCACTAATTAAATATATTATGAGTATGAATTATTGTTCTATACTTAGTCAGTTTTTTTTGTTTTTTGCATTCATATGTAAACTTATTGTCTGCTAATTCGTATCATCGTGACTCAAGTGATTACGTCGTTAATTTATTCGATCATATAGTATGGAGTCTTTAGTGTTTTAGTTCTGTGACTATTAAGTATCATCATTCTTTTGTTATTAGCTATTTGTTTACTTTTAATCATATGCTTTGATAAGATAAATCACTTCATTTGGATTCACACCTCTGCATATTATGCTACTGTTAAAAGTAAAAACTTTGTCGCCAAAATTTAGCCTTTACATGCGTTTCTAACTATTGTAGCAAAATTAGGCATTATTTGTGTTCTTCGTAAATTAGATTAGCGATCACGCCTATTTTGTTACATTGCATACTAGTGGGATATTTTGACTAAAATTGGACATTTGCATAATGTATTGATTGCTTGCATCATCATCTAAGAAAGTTGAGTACAAAATTTTGACTCTTAATTAAATTTACCTTTTAATGAAATAATAAGATCGGTCTTGTCTTATTATTGGTTGAATTATTCTTTTTGGTTGTGCAATGTGATACACTAAGAGTTAAGCGAGATTTTAATTTTCGGGTTGCATTAAAATTTGGCAATGTTTTATTATTGTGGTGTCATATTATTATCAATAACCAGTGAAACTATATTCATGATTGTTGTTGTAGCGATTAATATTATATTCATTAACTAATTGGATCATGGACAAAGTAATGATTTTTGCAAAAATTAATATCTCTTTGACCAATTTTATATATGTATAGTGATATTCGTCCATGGGTATTTAGCATGATTATCTATGTAACATTTACATTGTTTTGACTTGATATTCCACTTTATGGTAAATATGTTTTTGAAAAAGGACATATCATATAATTTTGGACATGAAAATCCAAAAGATATATTTTACAAAGGTGAGAGATATGCCCATATTGTAACTTTGATATGGAGCACAAAGTTTTAGGGTGTATAATAATTTAATTAAAGTCGTCTCATTATACAGTATATTTATATTGTAGAAGTGTACTTGTCGGAAGTCCACATGTAAATGCTAGTGGACGTAAGTAACTGCATTTTAGTTTCAAATGGATAAATCAATGTTTATTAAATGGAAGATTATTTCTAAATTGATTTTTTGTTCACCTGAAATTGAACAACATATTGAAATATGAAATTAGATCCATTTCTTGAAGTGAGTGTGAAATCTCATCAAGACTCTTCTTGTAGCGGAGATAAAAAACATGGCATAATGTTGAGCCTAATGTTGCGGCCTAAATTTAGCCTAATAATGTTGCTTTTGGAGTGCCAAGTGATGACGCCTTAATTGAGCCTCCTGAACCATTATTTGAGCCTAATTCGCTCTTTATTAAAAAAATATCTCATTAAAGTAAATATCTCATGAAAAGTCACGTGAGACTCGTATATTCCATAAGTTTGAAATGAGAAAAATTATAAAATGATATACGAGTTGAAACTTTGACATTCAAACTATGACCAAAAATTCATAGTGTTTATAGGTTTTGAAACTATGACCAGAAGTACATAGTGTAAATGGATTTTGAAAATGTGACTTGAAGTTCACACTATTTTTAAATTCTCACCTTTTGTATAATGAACACTATTTGAGTATTATAATTAACAATAAACTCGATGTTTATACATGAATATAAACATATGCAAAATATGAGATACTCTTAAAAATTGAGACATATTAAATCAATTCAAAATCATTCTCTGTAGTGAATGAGATATCATGATTTGCGGATGAATTATTAATTCAGTTGAATGGAAGATTATTCAAACAATTAGTTATGAGTTGTATTCCTAGAAGGAATTTTGATGTATAATTTGTGCTCATACTACAAGAAAGAGCGATGTATTTTATTCCCCGAAGGAATACGTTGCAATATATGTTTAGTCTTGCCAATATAGATGAGACACTAGTTAGTGTCTTATGTCACATCTATTGTTTATCTGACCATATACAAAATAATTAATTTGAATTCATACGATGAAAGGTTACTAACTGGAAGTTTAGCACCATAATTATAGTAAACTACAAATTTGACACGTGATATGACATTGCTAACCAGAAGTTTAGCAAGATGAATAGTCAACTAAAAAGTGACGTGTGCTAATTTAAATTATCTAGGCAAGGGGAAATGCTAATGAAAAATTGTCATAGATTGTGGACAAGTTAAGAAAGCTGACATAAAATGGTAAGATGTGACAGTTAAGGCCATCCGGGTTCTTATTAATTACACCCGTTTTGATAAACCTGAAGTTTATCCTAAAGAAAATATCAGTGCTGAAATTCTCTCATGTAGACAAATTATTTAAGGCAAGACACTACATTAAGATTGAGTATATATGATACTGGAGATCTTAACATAACTTGATATTAAATAAAGAACGTAAGTGTTCATGTATGGATTGACACTATACTGTGTGACTTGTAGCCAAATATTGATTTTGGAGTAGTTGTTGTGATTAAAATCACATTTTGATATTAATGAAATAACTTATCTCTTCAATTGGGCATTATGATTCAGTACATCAAAACCCAACTGTATTATATGTTACTCCCCGAAATATTTTGTTATTGTACAAAATTGCCCATATGAATTTTTATCGATTATATGAGAAATTGATATTTAAGGTGGATATGATAAATTTTGGACTAAACATTATTTGGTTATAGTTTTTACCACCTTAGGGGGAGAAATGTGAATTAAAATAAAGCTGGTAAAAACAAAAATAATATATATGATCCTCCACGTACTGAACCTGAAGTTCCGTAGAATATTATACAATAAAATTCATTGAGAGGTATTTGAATTTGATATAACAAATATTTTACCAGATTATACAAGTACACTTAAAGTGTGATATAAGAAAAGTCAAGATAAATTGACGGTTCCACTATGAAAATGAAATAACAAGATAAAGCAGTTGGTATTAAATGATTGTTATATTTGAACTGTCCTTGAAATGACAAAGATATCTGAGTGAATAATAGATGGCCTGTATAAACATAATGGTACCACATATATATTTGAATTCAGATATCATTGAACAATACTGATATCAGAGATGATGTAATTATATCGATATATTTATGGAACCGGTATAAATTTGCGCGCAATATCTTATGGATGATATAATGGGGATCTTATATTTAAGTCCAATTTTATTGTCGACAAAAAATATTTGATTATAAACGAGCTCAAGGGCCTGAAATCCGTTCATTGACTCGAAGTCAATCTAAATTATGAATATTGGAAAAAAACTGACAATTTGCATTATCGAGTCATCATCATGTGCATTCATCATTGCATCTTAATTTCAAAATAATCATTATTATTATTGCATTATTTTTAGAATACGTTGTTTAGAATTAGGTACGTATCATATGCATTCCCATGATTAATTTTATTTTTATACTTTGATAAATGTTTAATATGATAAATATATTTTATTCATATGCACCCTCTGTAGAAGCCTCTTATGAATGATCATCAATTGTTATTGGTTGATCAATTGAGTTTCTAAAAACTTATGAAATATATAAACCTCTACAATACGATTGACATATATCGCGATTAATTCCAAAATGGAATATTCATACTCATGTAGAGTTTGATTGATATTGTCTCATCCTGAAGTGTGAGTATATAAGAATTCAGATTGGATGAATTTTCTTGCTAAACATGTGAAATTAGTTTATGGTCTAGAAGTACCATAGTGATTGGAACATGTAGTTCAAATCTAAGATGAGAATGTCAATCCATACAATAAGTTAGCAAAGAAAATCATTTAATATATTAAGTTAATTATTATTCAATAATGAGTTGTTTTCCTGAAGAGGTCCAATATATGGATGACCGCTACACTCTTTTTCCTTTTGACCAGGTTTTGTTTATTCTAATGGGTTTTCCTAGCAAGGTTGTTAATGAGTTAGCACTCTAAGCGCATTTTACGCTACAATATGATCATCGCAATTGTTGAGATGACAATTATTTTAGACATATAATATTATGTCAACTATCGCAAGAATTGAAGTTATATTCTATCAGAATTGTGAATGTATTATTTAAAATGAAGATTCAAGTGTCATCATGAATGACTACGTCCAGATTGTAAGTTCTAAAAAATATTAAGATTGAAGTTATCAAGATTTTAAGAAATCAAGTTTATCAACGTCTATGATGAGTTCTATTCAACGATCGAGAAGTCACGCCAAAGTAAGGATCATTTCAAGATATATCAAGTTAAGTAATCATGAGGGGGAGTAAATACGTGTTGCACTCTTTTTCCCTTAACCATGGTTTTTCCCACTGGGTTTTCCTGGTAAGGTTTTTAACGAGGCAACTTCACCACCATATTTACAAGAATGGACATCCAAGGGGGAGTATTGTGAAACTTATTGTGTGGATGCCCATAAGTCACAAGTATTATGACTGTCTTTAAATGTCTCTCAATATAGGATGTATCTAGACTTGTCCTTCTACTTTCCGAGGACATAACTCTCATCTATCTCCATGTATATATACCCCTTTATGCTAATGAGAAATACATATCTCTCCACCATCTCTCACTTACTTGTTACTCCTATATTTTATAACAGTGATATAGTATTTTAACTAAATATTGCAAAACTGTTTGTCTTTCAGTACAACAATTTGGTTTTCATAAGTTTCAAAATACTAAATTAACTTATAATTTGACAAACTTTAATATGATGTCAGACATTTAATGCTATAGTAATCATGTAAAATTTCGTAGCCTAACTCTTCGTCGTTTAGTCAAAATAAAATATTTACTAACTTCTGTTAAAACCTTTTCGAATTTGTTATTGTCTCAATGTTCTTTTTTAAAACTAACAATAAAATTTGACTTTGAACTTGGCATTTTTCTGAGATTCTCTAGGGAGAGTCTAGTTGATTTATAAATTTTACGTTTTCCCAAATTAAGTTTTTAAAAATATTTTATAACATGATACATTTTGCGTGACGGTTTCTGTCAGACTTTGAAATTAAATTTATAAACCACTGTCCAGTTTGTAATCTAAAGTTGGTCCCTTCATAAAAGTTTTAGCTAAGATTCTTATAAATGCAACCCAGTTGACCTTGCGTTGTTTTTAGTTTTCTAGAATTAGTTATGATTTTATTGGCAGAGTTGTACTGTTTGAGAAAAACTGTATATTTTGCCTTGTGCCATTTTCAAATGTGTTAGACATTTTGGTTAAGTAAGGTTTTGAAATAAAATATTCATATAATAAATTAATTAAATAAGGATAATGTCTCAAAGCCAACTAATAACTATTTTTATATAAGACTAGTTTATTGTTTTACTATATTTTAGTATAATACTATATCTAGTGACCTTCTATTTTGGGGAGGTACTAATTTAAATGATTTATTATTTAAAGTAAGGAAAGATTTCTTTTAGTAAGTGTTATTTTAAGAAATAAGTTTAATTACCATTTCCTAATGCGTGAGAAGATTTTAATTATCGTTTGCGAACGAGAATTAGCTAGATTGATTTAAATAACTTATGGAATAAGTAAGGTGTGAGGTTTAGAATAAGTTGAGGATGTGCTTAGTTAGCTATCAACTATTAGACTGATCTTTAGCGAGTTGTATCAGTGGTCGCACTGCGAGGTAAGACGATCGGATTAGGTTGTGTACATAACTTTATCTTGGGTTTTGCACTGCGATGTAAGTCGTTGCACTTATTTTTAGCTGAGATAGCCTAGTGAGGTGGTCGCTGCGAGTGTACTAACTTATCTAGATCAGTGTTGTGGTACTGTAGCATAGTCCGAGTTAAAATCTTTACTAAGACACTAAACGAATTTCATAAGACAAATGATTACAACTGAGGTTGATTTTTATTACGGTTTAATTAGGTTGTTTTGAAAAGATGACTTTTAATTTGGTGTTATTTTAATAATTATTATTTATATTTGTTTGAGTTTTAAGCTTCAAACTTAATTTGATATATTAGCATTTATTCATTTTATCTATTGTAATATGGCTAGGAGGACGCCTGAGTTACTCCCCAGTAATTGTGGCTGTTATGTTTATAACATGATAGGTATTCAGTTGCTGGGATTCGAATGTGAGCTAGCTAGTGGTCAATTGGTACCTACTCTCTTAATTGTAGTGTTTTTGATAGAACCCTTTTATTTATGTTGGTTTATTCTATTAGACCTTGTTTTATACAAGTGTCGAGCTGTAGTATTAACTATTTTTAGTATTTGCTGTTATTGAGACTTACCATTTGGGATTATTATTTTAATCCTCATTTGAATGTAATCTAGTTCTATCATTGTGTTTCCGCCATTGTTAATTCCAATCCAGCAATGTTTCCAATCCAGCAGTGTTTCCGCCATTGTTTTGCACTAGAAATTATAGGGGATTACAGTTGTATTCCGTGAAGGAGTGTTTGGGAAATCATTTCTAGATGAATGACTTGGAAGATGCATGTCGCATCTTTAGTATCCAATATCTATAGTGATAGATGAGAGAGGATATTGATATCAAGATAAGAATCTTATATTAATAAGATCCTTCATCTATTTCAACAAGACGAGTAGGTTGTTCATATCGATGAAAGTGGGATCACTATGAAACAGTCATAGACATCTACTGAACCTAAGAGTTGTTGATCACGTGTTTAATAATGTTTCCGCCATTAGACGAATCATGTATACCATGATAAGCACATACCTTGATGACTTGTATGCTTGGAGCATGACAAGCCAAGAACAAATTAATCCGTATGAGAGTCATTGGATTGCCTTCAAGAACATCAATATTTATTATATCAAATATTATGAGTAGTTGCATACATTATATGTTTTATTTATTTCTATACTTTATAACTGATTAATATTTATTTATAATTTCTGGAAATATTTATAAATATAATAAATTATTTTCATAATGTTTCTATAGTGAAAGCATTTTTCTTTAACGGTTTCAATCATGTTGTTACATTTTTCGTTCTATTGCGATTTAATTGCTATATAAATTATAAGGAACGTTAAATCTGCATATTTTGAGTTTTTGACATGTTTAGTCACTTATGAATAATATGAATTTTTGTATTTAATAATTCCGTGATTATTGCGAAACTTATTGTGTGGATGCCCATAAGGCACAAGTATTATGACTGTCTTTAAATGTCTCTCAATATAGGATGTTTCTAGACTTGTCCTTCTACTTTCCGAGGACATAACTCCCATCTATCTCCATGTATATGTACCCCTTTATGCTAATGAGAAATACATATCTCTCCACCATCTCTCACTTACTTGTTACTCCTATATTTTATAACACGTTATCAGCACCATCAATCCACTCTTGCTAAGGGCTTGAATATAGAAGAATTATTGGGTTCTATTTTCTTATATTCGATTCTCTTTATAAATCCAACGACTTTAATTGGTAAGTCATTCTACATACTTTAGTATTATTTTTCTGACTATTGCATAATAATATATTGCTCTTATTTGAGAACATTGTTATAATTCGTCTGTATTAATGCTAATCATACGCAAATTTAGCAATATGTATATACTTTCACTATGTCCTAATTTGAACCACTAATTAAATATATTATGAGTATGAATTATTGTTCTATACTTAGTCAGTTTTTTTTGTTTTTTGCATTCATATGTAAACTTATTGTCTGCTAATTCGTATCATCGTGACTCAAGTGATTACGTCGTTAATTTATTCGATCATATAGTATGGAGTCTTTAGTGTTTTAGTTCTGTGACTATTAAGTATCATCATTCTTTTGTTATTAGCTATTTGTTTACTTTTAATCATATGCTTTGATAAGATAAATCACTTCATTTGGATTCACACCTCTGCATATTATGCTACTGTTAAAAGTAAAAACTTTGTCGCCAAAATTTAGCCTTTACATGCGTTTCTAACTATTGTAGCAAAATTAGGCATTATTTGTGTTCTTCGTAAATTAGATTAGCGATCACGCCTATTTTGTTACATTGCATACTAGTGGGATATTTTGACTAAAATTGGACATTTGCATAATGTATTGATTGCTTGCATCATCATCTAAGAAAGTTGAGTACAAAATTTTGACTCTTAATTAAATTTACCTTTTAATGAAATAATAAGATCGGTCTTGTCTTATTATTGGTTGAATTATTCTTTTTGGTTGTGCAATGTGATACACTAAGAGTTAAGCGAGATTTTAATTTTCGGGTTGCATTAAAATTTGGCAATGTTTTATTATTGTGGTGTCATATTATTATCAATAACCAGTGAAACTATATTCATGATTGTTGTTGTAGCGATTAATATTATATTCATTAACTAATTGGATCATGGACAAAGTAATGATTTTTGCAAAAATTAATATCTCTTTGACCAATTTTATATATGTATAGTGATATTCGTCCATGGGTATTTAGCATGATTATCTATGTAACATTTACATTGTTTTGACTTGATATTCCACTTTATGGTAAATATGTTTTTGAAAAAGGACATATCATATAATTTTGGACATGAAAATCCAAAAGATATATTTTACAAAGGTGAGAGATATGCCCATATTGTAACTTTGATATGGAGCACAAAGTTTTAGGGTGTATAATAATTTAATTAAAGTCGTCTCATTATACAGTATATTTATATTGTAGAAGTGTACTTGTCGGAAGTCCACATGTAAATGCTAGTGGACGTAAGTAACTGCATTTTAGTTTCAAATGGATAAATCAATGTTTATTAAATGGAAGATTATTTCTAAATTGATTTTTTGTTCACCTGAAATTGAACAACATATTGAAATATGAAATTAGATCCATTTCTTGAAGTGAGTGTGAAATCTCATCAAGACTCTTCTTGTAGCGGAGATAAAAAACATGGCATAATGTTGAGCCTAATGTTGCGGCCTAAATTTAGCCTAATAATGTTGCTTTTGGAGTGCCAAGTGATGACGCCTTAATTGAGCCTCCTGAACCATTATTTGAGCCTAATTCGCTCTTTATTAAAAAAATATCTCATTAAAGTAAATATCTCATGAAAAGTCACGTGAGACTCGTATATTCCATAAGTTTGAAATGAGAAAAATTATAAAATGATATACGAGTTGAAACTTTGACATTCAAACTATGACCAAAAATTCATAGTGTTTATAGGTTTTGAAACTATGACCAGAAGTACATAGTGTAAATGGATTTTGAAAATGTGACTTGAAGTTCACACTATTTTTAAATTCTCACCTTTTGTATAATGAACACTATTTGAGTATTATAATTAACAATAAACTCGATGTTTATACATGAATATAAACATATGCAAAATATGAGATACTCTTAAAAATTGAGACATATTAAATCAATTCAAAATCATTCTCTGTAGTGAATGAGATATCATGATTTGCGGATGAATTATTAATTCAGTTGAATGGAAGATTATTCAAACAATTAGTTATGAGTTGTATTCCTAGAAGGAATTTTGATGTATAATTTGTGCTCATACTACAAGAAAGAGCGATGTATTTTATTCCCCGAAGGAATACGTTGCAATATATGTTTAGTCTTGCCAATATAGATGAGACACTAGTTAGTGTCTTATGTCACATCTA
Organism: Heliosperma pusillum; assembly: GCA_022085475.1. Taxonomy (NCBI): domain Eukaryota; kingdom Viridiplantae; phylum Streptophyta; class Magnoliopsida; order Caryophyllales; family Caryophyllaceae; genus Heliosperma; species Heliosperma pusillum. The sequence goes on along the minus strand of JAIUZE010011573.1, from coordinate 4,903 downwards.
TTGTTTATCTGACCATATACAAAATAATTAATTTGAATTCATACGATGAAAGGTTACTAACTGGAAGTTTAGCACCATAATTATAGTAAACTACAAATTTGACACGTGATATGACATTGCTAACCAGAAGTTTAGCAAGATGAATAGTCAACTAAAAAGTGACGTGTGCTAATTTAAATTATCTAGGCAAGGGGAAATGCTAATGAAAAATTGTCATAGATTGTGGACAAGTTAAGAAAGCTGACATAAAATGGTAAGATGTGACAGTTAAGGCCATCCGGGTTCTTATTAATTACACCCGTTTTGATAAACCTGAAGTTTATCCTAAAGAAAATATCAGTGCTGAAATTCTCTCATGTAGACAAATTATTTAAGGCAAGACACTACATTAAGATTGAGTATATATGATACTGGAGATCTTAACATAACTTGATATTAAATAAAGAACGTAAGTGTTCATGTATGGATTGACACTATACTGTGTGACTTGTAGCCAAATATTGATTTTGGAGTAGTTGTTGTGATTAAAATCACATTTTGATATTAATGAAATAACTTATCTCTTCAATTGGGCATTATGATTCAGCACATCAAAACCCAACTGTATTATATGTTACTCCCCGAAATATTTTGTTATTGTACAAAATTGCCCATATGAATTTTTATCGATTATATGAGAAATTGATATTTAAGGTGGATATGATAAATTTTGGACTAAACATTATTTGGTTATAGTTTTTACCACCTTAGGGGGAGAAATGTGAATTAAAATAAAGCTGGTAAAAACAAAAATAATATATATGATCCTCCACGTACTGAACCTGAAGTTCCGTAGAATATTATACAATAAAATTCATTGAGAGGTATTTGAATTTGATATAACAAATATTTTACCAGATTATACAAGTACACTTAAAGTGTGATATAAGAAAAGTCAAGATAAATTGACGGTTCCACTATGAAAATGAAATAACAAGATAAAGCAGTTGGTATTAAATGATTGTTATATTTGAACTGTCCTTGAAATGACAAAGATATCTGAGTGAATAATAGATGGCCTGTATAAACATAATGGTACCACATATATATTTGAATTCAGATATCATTGAACAATACTGATATCAGAGATGATGTAATTATATCGATATATTTATGGAACCGGTATAAATTTGCGCGCAATATCTTATGGATGATATAATGGGGATCTTATATTTAAGTCCAATTTTATTGTCGACAAAAAATATTTGATTATAAACGAGCTCAAGGGCCTGAAATCCGTTCATTGACTCGAAGTCAATCTAAATTATGAATATTGGAAAAAAACTGACAATTTGCATTATCGAGTCATCATCATGTGCATTCATCATTGCATCTTAATTTCAAAATAATCATTATTATTATTGCATTATTTTTAGAATACGTTGTTTAGAATTAGGTACGTATCATATGCATTCCCATGATTAATTTTATTTTTATACTTTGATAAATGTTTAATATGATAAATATATTTTATTCATATGCACCCTCTGTAGAAGCCTCTTATGAATGATCATCAATTGTTATTGGTTGATCAATTGAGTTTCTAAAAACTTATGAAATATATAAACCTCTACAATACGATTGACATATATCGCGATTAATTCCAAAATGGAATATTCATACTCATGTAGAGTTTGATTGATATTGTCTCATCCTGAAGTGTGAGTATATAAGAATTCAGATTGGATGAATTTTCTTGCTAAACATGTGAAATTAGTTTATGGTCTAGAAGTACCATAGTGATTGGAACATGTAGTTCAAATCTAAGATGAGAATGTCAATCCATACAATAAGTTAGCAAAGAAAATCATTTAATATATTAAGTTAATTATTATTCAATAATGAGTTGTTTTCCTGAAGAGGTCCAATATATGGATGACCGCTACACTCTTTTTCCTTTTGACCAGGTTTTGTTTATTCTAATGGGTTTTCCTAGCAAGGTTGTTAATGAGTTAGCACTCTAAGCGCATTTTACGCTACAATATGATCATCGCAATTGTTGAGATGTCAATTATTTTAGACATATAATATTATGTCAACTATCGCAAGAATTGAAGTTATATTCTATCAGAATTGTGAATGTATTATTTAAAATGAAGATTCAAGTGTCATCATGAATGACTACGTCCAGATTGTAAGTTCTAAAAAATATTAAGATTGAAGTTATCAAGATTTTAAGAAATCAAGTTTATCAACGTCTATGATGAGTTCTATTCAACGATCGAGAAGTCACGCCAAAGTAAGGATCATTTCAAGATATATCAAGTTAAGTAATCATGAGGGGGAGTAAATACGTGTTGCACTCTTTTTCCCTTAACCATGGTTTTTCCCACTGGGTTTTCCTGGTAAGGTTTTTAACGAGGCAACTTCACCACCATATTTACAAGAATGGACATCCAAGGGGGAGTATTGTGAAACTTATTGTGTGGATGCCCATAAGTCACAAGTATTATGACTGTCTTTAAATGTCTCTCAATATAGGATGTATCTAGACTTGTCCTTCTACTTTCCGAGGACATAACTCTCATCTATCTCCATGTATATATACCCCTTTATGCTAATGAGAAATACATATCTCTCCACCATCTCTCACTTACTTGTTACTCCTATATTTTATAACAGTGATATAGTATTTTAACTAAATATTGCAAAACTGTTTGTCTTTCAGTACAACAATTTGGTTTTCATAAGTTTCAAAATACTAAATTAACTTATAATTTGACAAACTTTAATATGATGTCAGACATTTAATGCTATAGTAATCATGTAAAATTTCATAGCCTAACTCTTCGTCGTTTAGTCAAAATAAAATATTTACTAACTTCTGTTAAAACCTTTTCGAATTTGTTATTGTCTCAATGTTCTTTTTTAAAAGTAACAATAAAATTTGAATTTGAACTTGGCATTTTTCTGAGATTCTCTAGGGAGAGTCTAGTTGATTTATAAATTTTACGTTTTCCCAAATTAAGTTTTAAAAAATATTTTATAACATGATACATTTTGCGTGACGGTTTCTGTCAGACTTTGAAATTAAATTTATAAACCACTGTCCAGTTTGTAATCTAAAGTTGGTCCCTTCATAAAAGTTTTAGCTAAGATTCTTATAAATGCAACCCAGTTGACCTTGCGTTGTTTTTAGTTTTCTAGAATTAGTTATGATTTTATTGGCAGAGTTGTACTGTTTGAGAAAAACTGTATATTTTGCCTTGTGCCATTTTCAAATGTGTTAGACATTTTGGTTAAGTAAGGTTTTGAAATAAAATATTCATATAATAAATTAATTAAATAAGGATAATGTCTCAAAGCCAACTAATAACTATTTTTATATAAGACTAGTTTATTGTTTTACTATATTTTAGTATAATACTATATCTAGTGACCTTCTATTTTGGGGAGGTACTAATTTAAATGATTTATTATTTAAAGTAAGGAAAGATTTCTTTTAGTAAGTGTTATTTTAAGAAATAAGTTTAATTACCATTTCCTAATGCGTGAGAAGATTTTAATTATCGTTTGCGAACGAGAATTAGCTAGATTGATTTAAATAACTTATGGAATAAGTAAGGTGTGAGGTTTAGAATAAGTTGAGGATGTGCTTAGTTAGCTATCAACTATTAGACTGATCTTTAGCGAGTTGTATCAGTGGTCGCACTGCGAGGTAAGACGATCGGATTAGGTTGTGTACATAACTTTATCTTGGGTTTTGCACTGCGATGTAAGTCGTTGCACTTATTTTTAGCTGAGATAGCCTAGTGAGGTGGGCGCTGCGAGTGTACTAACTTATCTAGATCAGTGTTGTGGTACTGTAGCATAGTCCGAGTTAAAATCTTTACTAAGACACTAAACGAATTTCATAAGACAAATGATTACAACTGAGGTTGATTTTTATTACGGTTTAATTAGGTTGTTTTGAAAAGATGACTTTTAATTTGGTGTTATTTTAATAATTATTATTTATATTTGTTTGAGTTTTAAGCTTCAAACTTAATTTGATATATTAGCATTTATTCATTTTATCTATTGTAATATGGCTAGGAGGACGCCTGAGTTACTCCCCAGTAATTGTGGCTGTTATGTTTATAACATGATAGGTATTCAGTTGCTGGGATTCGAATGTGAGCTAGCTAGTGGTCAATTGGTACCTACTCTCTTAATTGTAGTGTTTTTGATAGAACCCTTTTATTTATGTTGGTTTATTCTATTAGACCTTGTTTTATACAAGTGTCGAGCTGTAGTATTAACTATTTTTAGTATTTGCTGTTATTGAGACTTACCATTTGGGATTATTATTTTAATCCTCATTTGAATGTAATCTAGTTCTATCATTGTGTTTCCGCCATTGTTAATTCCAATCCAGCAATGTTTCCAATCCAGCAGTGTTTCCGCCATTGTTTTGCACTAGAAATTATAGGGGATTACAGTTGTATTCCGTGAAGGAGTGTTTGGGAAATCATTTCTAGATGAATGACTTGGAAGATGCATGTCGCATCTTTAGTATCCAATATCTATAGTGATAGATGAGAGAGGATATTGATATCAAGATAAGAATCTTATATTAATAAGATCCTTCATCTATTTCAACAAGACGAGTAGGTTGTTCATATCGATGAAAGTGGGATCACTATGAATGTGTGACACCCTCAAATTTGCGGAAAGAAAAAAAATTATTTAATTACATAAAAGATATGAGAATACAAAACGAAGGTGTCATAAATAAAAAGGGTCATTACAAAACGGAAATAATATTATACAAAAGAAATATACAAGACGGGAGACATATCTCCCGTAGAAATACGGAAATAAAAGAGTGTATAATAATATACAATCTAAGAACCGAATATAGGTCCAAGGTAAATACTTCGCT